>PVJC01030760.1:0-20167 GCA_004026665.1 Murina feae
TGGCGGCCGCCATGTTGGCTGGGCTAATTTGCATACAGCCGCTCTGATTGGCTGGTGGGCGTGGCTTACCCTGTCTCGGAGAAACGGTTAATTTTACTATTTCGCTTTTATTAGTTTAGATTATATATAGAACTTTTAAAATCACATATAAAACTATATTTTATTGAGGAATGTTATATATTAAGCACTTTATTGGATCAAGTTGAAGAATATGTATTTCCAACATTATCATGGTTCATGTTATGCCCGTCCCCCCATGGGAAGTGCCAGTCAGAAGTTTTGCATGAACCTTTTCTTATGTAGCCATCTCTTGCTGGAGCAGTCCTTCCTGGGGTCTCCATGGCAATACCGCTTTTTGTAGCTTGAAATGAAGATATTGGTTCTGTTTTATGCTGCACTTCACATTACGCACTACTATCCTGGGCTTTGGGTTATTTTAAGCATCCATTCTGAACTCCAAATTATTCCTAAAGTCATTTGGAGATGGAATGCAAACCCTGTGGATCAGAAAGCTTACTGTGTTAAGGAAGTATAGAGGCCCATCAGGTGCTCAGGGTACATTCTGGTGTGTCCATTGGTGGGAACGTAGTGGTTGCATCATTACAACAGTCAGGACCGTGGGCCTTCCACTGTGTGCTGTTACAGAGAGAGTAAACGCCCTGATAATTAAGGATCTTCCCATTCAATGAAATGTAGACACGCTGTCATTCCTTCACAACCACAAACAGCCTCAGCAGAGAGAGGAATACACATGCAAGAAGGACATAGCAAGTCTTTAGAGCAGTGGAAAGAATTTCAAGGAAGCATTGGCCTTAGTAGAAATGTTTACAGGGTTGGGAGGGACGGGGCAGAGATGGATTCAAGAGGGTAAGCTTTAGAATTCATGAATTCCCTCCACCAGTCTGATTGCTGGGATTCTCTCTTGTAGATTTTCTCAGGGCTGTTGGTCAATCTCCTAACCACTGAGCCTTGGCTCTTGTGGTTTCAGTACTTGAGCACCCCTCTGCATGACTATGCGGTAAGTTCTCTCCTGTCCCTGTGACTAGTCCATTGTTCCCAAGCTGGGGACAAGCAGAAGAAGCCTGACCATCTCATGTCCCCAGACATAAGCTGTGGCGGTCTCCCAGGAATTTTCTTTTAGGAGCAGTGATGGAACCTTCCTGTTGAGCCTTGATGATCACTGGGCTTTCCCGTCACCCTGTGGTGTGAGGGAGGTTGAAGGATGAGGAGGTAGCTCATAGCGAGGTAGAAAGCATGTCAAGTTCATGTAAAAACAAGATAGTTGTATTTCAGTTTTATAAATAAGGAAATAGGAGGATAGGATCTTAGAATATGTTTCTTTCATATTGAAAGGGAAATTTGAAGAAAAATTAATATCATTTTAATATTCAAAGCTGCCATTGGCTTTAGAATCTAATCAACTAACCAAAACTGTCTATGTCTTAAGTTAGTACAATCCAGTGTCTAAGTCCCAAGAATTATACTTGATTTTGATTAAAACAAAAAAGTATAATGCAAAAGATGGTTATATAAATAAACAATAGCCATTGAGTATCACTGGACCATTTTAATCACAGAATTCATGAGGTAGTAACATTGGAGAGAGGAGGAGGATAGTGCTGTGGGGTAATATAGCCAGTGGTTTCTCTGACCATAATAGTATGAAACCAGAAATTAATTACAAGAAAAACACACAAACACATGTAAGCTATGTACCATGTTACTGAGCAATGAATAGGTTAATAATGACATCAAGAAAAAAATCATCCCTAGTTGGTATGGATTTTCCCCAGTCCAACCTCAAGATGAGAATGCAGTCCAGCTGATACTTTTTTGAAGTCTTGTGAAACCCTGAACAGAGAACACAGCCATTCCTAGCTCCTAATCCATAGAAACTGCAATAATAAATGCATGTCATTTTAAACCATAAGTAATCCAAAGTTCCAACAAGTAAACTAGGATTATGAACAGTTTCGTGTTAGTTGGTAACCAGCCATTAACAGAATAACAGTTCTGTCTCACTCTTACTCTTTGCTGCTGAAATTTAGAATATTTCAGAATTTTTTTCCTTGTCATTTCCTCCTTTTTATCCAAATCTTTCAAAGAAAGCATTGCTGATGAAGGTCTGCAGGACTTTAATTATGTTTAAATTGCACATTTTTGTTCCATGGGTTGTCTCATGTTGCTTGGAAGTCTTTTTCCTATGAGGTTGTATACTATGAAGGATGGAAATCCAAGAATTCCATCAGCTGATGAGATGTCTTAGGCCAGTTGTGGGCCACAGAAGTGTGTGTGTGAGAAAGTTTACCAGTCAACCACTGCAGAAAATTTTAATTTCTTTGAAGAGTAACTTCTGAAAGGTATTGGAAGCTAGTTCTAGCTGCCAAGCAAGCATTTTAGCTGGGGCTGATTTATGGTTTTACAGAATTGAGAGAAGTTTTGGGTATAACATCTAAAAATTATAAAAAAAGAAGCAAAGTAGGATTATTGAACCAATTTGTAGTGTCCTTTCTAAATAATGAGCTTATTCCTGGTAACCAACTGAAAGATTACTGTAGACCATTAGTATCTAAGTAAGAGGCATTTCTATGGAAACAAAACAAACAAGAATAAATCCAGGATTTGAATCTGTAAGACTGTCAGTTGAGATTTCTGGATGTAAGGCTGGAAGCTTCTTTAGTTGGAGTTAAGGCAGGCAGTAGCAGTCTCGCCTATAGTAGGAATGCCTTCAGTGATGTCATCAGGTGCTCAGGTAAACTCTGCCTGGTGTACTTAGCATCAGTCATTGATATTGACTAAGCTGGTGTAGACTTCTTTCTGCAGTTTATAATGGTAAGGCTCAGAAAAAGAATTTTAGTTCTCAATAATTCCAAGTCAGAATGTTAGGTAGGAAGTTAGCCATGAGTGGCGGAGTTGGGGCCTGCCCTGGGGTCCTGAACAGGGGCTGGATCAACATTGCCTTCCAACCGCCTCTCTGTGGGCAGCCCAGTAGCCAGCAGGCCACCAGAGGGCAGGTTTGGAACCAGCTGATAATCTGTCCTCCTCTAGCCTATCACTGGTCATGCAGTTTGGTACCCCTAATCTTTCATATTGCTGGTCAGGTGGTTTAGACCCCCCTGACCTTTTCCTCCCTAAAGATAACAAGTAGGCCTCAGCTGTATTTCAGCTCTGGGCCCAGAAAAGCAGCAAAACCAGACAAGTGATGCTGAGGCTGCCTTAGGACCAGCTACATTGACTAATGACTAATTAGTTAGTTGGCACCAACTAATCAGTGGACACCTGACCCCAGAAAGAGTGTACCTGGAAAACTGATGAATATTCTATTAAGACCCTTCCTTGCAACCTCCCCTAAGACTGTCACTGGAAAAAGAGGGATAAATACATACAGGACAAAGGGCCCAAGGCATGCTCTCCCTCCAAGGAGCACGCCTGTGCCATCCTCCCATAGGCACATATCCCACAGCAGCATATTCCCCAGCAGCCACTCGTCCTGGGCTAAGCCCTGAACCTGTCTCCAAGGCCCCCTTTACTCTGACTTTTCAATGAGCTAAAGCAGCCCGGCCCTTCTCTCTCTCAGTTTCTTGACTGGCCCATTCCTCATTTGGAGTAAACCCCGTTTTGCTTTAATTTTTGTTGACATTAACATCTTTTCTGTTTGACAAAAAGAACTGAGGTCCCAGCTGGCAACCCCAATTGGTAACAAAAGGATGGAAGAAAAAGTTTAACTCTAAAAGACATGTCTGTTCAAACCAAACTTAAACTAGCGTTAATCTAATCTAATAAAAGAGTAATATGCAAATTGCCACCACTCCAAGACACATAAGCCATGCCCACCAGCCAAGCCACACCTCCAAGCCAATCAGAGTGGCTGTATGCAAATTAACCCAGCCAAGATGGTGGCCGGCAGCCACGGAGCTAGAGTAAACAGGAGGCTTCTGTTGCAACTGCCTGACCAGGCCGGTGGGTCTCTGCTCAAGCAACAATGTTTCAATTATAGAAGCCATGGAGCTGAAGCAAACAGGAGGCTTCTGCTGCCTGCCTAGGTCTCCGCTCAAGGTAATAAAGTTTCAATTATAGAAGATAAATAAACCTCAGAAACCTGATTCCAGGCAGCCTCACTGGGATGTTGGGTCAATGGGAGCTGTGGGCAGCCTGAAAACAGCCCTCAGTCCCTCAACCAGGCTGGCCACACCCCCCATGGGGTGAGGGTCCCCACTGGGGGGGCTTGGCCAGCCTGAAAATAGCCATCAGCCCCTCACCAGGCATGCCAGCAGGTGGACATCCCCTGAGGGGGTCCCAGACTGCGAGAAGGCACAGGCTGGGCTGAGGGACACCCACCCCCCAAGTGCACAAATTTTTGTGCACTGGGCCCCTAGTACTATATATTTTCCTTGGACTTGTGAGCTAGGACTGTAGAGAAATACAGTCCTTAATGGCCATGAATAAGCTTCCTGCCATAGGAGAACAAAAGAGCAGGAAGAAAGCTTGCTGGACACCAGGAGTCAGCCCCTACAAGGAATTGAAACTGTCCTGAAGACACCTGGCGACACACCTGCATTCCACCCCCATTCTGAGCTCACCGACTCAGCCCCCAAGCCCACTGACAACACAAGTTACATATAAGGATGAAACTCCAGCTCCTGGGTGTTGCCATCAGCTAGCCACAGCTTTGGCTCAGTGCTGTGCAGCCCTTCCCTTTGGATACCCCTCCCTATTCTTCATCCTTAAGTAAATTCACTTTTTCTTTAATCACCATCTGAGATGGCTATTTAGCCTATCCATGCAGCAGAATGCTAACCTTCCATGTTCGCCTTTCAGTGTGATCCTGAAAATAACGTGTGCGTTTTTTTTAGTTTATTTCTTAATTTATATGAGCCAATTAAATATTAAAATTAACCATACCTTTTGGAGGTAAAAACAGTATACACATAAAACATACAAACAAAAACAGAACCCAAGAGATCCAAACATAAACACAATTACTAATAATTATAGAGAGACACAAGATTTTTTATTTGCCCTTAACAATTTTTAAGGAGGCAAGGGAAGGTTGGGGGTCAGGCACGGGATACTTCAGCTGTTTGTGTTTTAAAATACCCCTTTCTTGAATATATGCATCCCTATGTTCATTGCAGCATTATTTACAATAGCCAAGATCTAGAAACAGCCCAAGTGCCCATCGGTAGATGAATGGGTAAAAAAGTTGTGGTACAGCCAGGCTGGCGTGGCTCAGTGGTTGAGCATTGACCTATGAACCAAGAGGTCATGGTTAGATTCCCAGTCAGGCCCAGGCCCAGATTGAGGGCTCGATCCCCAGTGGGGGATGTGCAGGAGGCAGCCAATCAATAATTCTCTCTCATCATTGATGTTTCTATCTCTCTCTCCCTCTCCCTTTCTCTCTGGAAAAAAAATTTGTGGTACATTTACACAATGGAATTCTTCTCTCAACCAAAGTCTCTTTCTATCCCCATTTCCCCCCTTTGCCCATCTCCACCTAGCCCCCACCCCCTTTCCCTGTGACTTTCACCACACTGTTGCCTGTGTCTATGTATTATGTATATGTGTTTTTTGGCTAATCCCTTCATCTTCTCTCATCAGTCTCTCTATCTCCTCCCCTCTGACAACTGTCATTCTGTTCCTTATATCCATACCTCTGTTTCAATTTTGTTTGACAGTTTATTTTGTTCATTGGATTCCACATATAAGAGAAATCATATGGTATTTGTCTTTCTCTGACTGGCTTACTTCACTTAACATAATAATCTCCAGGTCTTATCCATGCTGTTGCAAAAGGTAAGTTTCCTTTTTTTCTTGGGCAATTGTACTTCCAATATTCTATTTTTTTCAATGCCCTCATTTTTTACAATATTTTCAACTATCTGAAGGTACATAGGAAGGGTTCTGAGTGGGTCTTGATTTTCTAATTTTTGTCCTTTCATCTTTTAAAAAAGTTTTATTCATTAAATTGATTGGGGTGACATTGATCAACATGAACATACAGATTTCAGGTGTGAGTTTCTATGTTATAAGATCTGTATATTAGAGGGAAAATAGGTAGTCAGGATGGTATAGTGCATGCAGTGTCTCCCGTCTCCCACCAAATGTGAGACACTTCCAGTCACAAACCTGCTAATCCGTGGCAGCTCGAGCAGATGTACCGGAAGTCTGCAAGTCTGCACTTGTGTTCTATCCCTATGGTATTTCCTTCCTATGACAAACAGCACAAGAGACATAGACAGAAAACAAATGACTTTCTCTGGGAGGAAAGATTCAATAAAGAGAACCCAAGAGTCAGTAGGCCCAAGAATCAAGCTTCATAAATATTTTCTCTTGCCAATATAACTTTAGAAGAGAGAACATAATTGTCATTTCTAACTTGTCATTTTCAGTAAGGTGGATCCATTCAGATTTTTTTTTAAAAAAGGATGAATCAGCCCCATATTGTTCTCTGTTAACAACTGGGGGAGGGGCAGGGGACATTTTAGAGTTTGACTTTCCCAAATTTAAATTGCTTTCACCCAATCAAGGCTGGGAAGTTGTTTCCGGTCGGTAGAATGCTGCTTCCTCGTGCCCATTCCCATTGGGTCGCTGGCTACTTACTCTCTTATCTTCCGAGTGGAAAGCCAACCCTCATAATTTCCGAAACGAAACTTAAAACCTTGGTCTGGAGCAAAAACCCAAACTAATTACAAGGAATGGCCACCAGATGTCGCTATGAGTTCAACTTTCTCAGACAAAGGAAAAAAAAATACAGATAGATTAAAATTGAGGGTGTCTTTCAAAAACTCACCAATGAGGAAATTCCTTCATATTTGTGGTACTGACATGAGGGAATAATTTCTCACCACCTTCTGGGCTGCCACCTTCCAATATTTTCCTGAAAGAATACTCTCTGGAACATATGTTCCCAAGATCCAAGACTTTGGAGGTGCAGAAAGGGAGCCTAAAGAGTATGTAGATGTCACACTTTGACCTTGATCCAAAGAGTAGCATTGCTCTCTCCTTCTCCTTAGGCCCCACATTAGGCACCAAATGTTAAGCACAAAGTTTATATTTTTTAAGTAAAATTGGCTATGTATATTAAAATGTTTTTTACATGAAAAAAGTTTTTATTTCTCAGCAATTCCTTTTCTAAAATTTATCTGGGAGTGTGCAATGATATTGCTACAAGGATGTTTTGTGAACACTAGGAAGCTTGTTTAATTATGGTACATAATAAACAATTGAATACCATGCCACCATTAAATATAAAGTTGTAGCAAGGTATTGAGTGACAGAGAACCATGTTTGCAATACAGCAGTTTACAAAATAATAATAGCTGCCATTTATTTTGTGCCAGCCAGTGAGGATGACTGTTCAGTGCTTTGCACACATGATCTCATTTAATCTCTGTAACTACCTTGAGAGATTGTTTCCCCTGATCACCAATAACCACCTAAAGACTAAGTAACTAGCTCAAGTTCAAGTCTCCGGAGTTTAGGAGAGCCAGGATTCAAACACAGGCTATCTGACTCCAGAGATGTTGTCCTTCATTCCTGTGCTTTGTATATAAACTTACTTTGTTTTTAAAGAAAATATGTATACATCATAGACACAGACTAAAAGCTGATGAAGCTGATGGCATGTAGCTGATGGGTTACAGACATATTTTCTTCTTGTTTGATATGTAATGAGAGAGAGAAAAAGATTAGTTAAAAGGAAAAGAAAATGTGGGAGTCCCAATACCCTGCTCTCTAAAAAAAAAAAAAAGTTACCCCTTTCAGGTAAAATAATGGAGAGGTCACAAGGCGGAGGGTGGTGGGCCCCGGTCCACGTAAGGCTGTCACCCATTTATCCTCCTAACTTTTTTTGTTTATATATATATATATATTGATTTCAGAGAGGGAGAGAGAGAGAAACATCAATGATGAGAGAGAATCATTAATCAGCTGCCTCCTGCACGCCCCACACTGGAGATGGAGCCTGCAACCCCGGCATGTGCCCTGACCTGGAATGGAACCATAGCCTCCTGATTCATAGGTCAGCGCTCAAGCACTGAGCCACACTGGCCGGGCCATTTTCTCTAGTTGTATAAGTTGCCTCCTGGAACTGCTTTCAGAATTTTTTTCACCTTTACAGTTTTATTCTGAAGAGGGTGTTTTCCAAATTTTCAAAGTTATTAAGAGCCAGCTCTGAAGAAATTTTCCCAACGTTGGCTTAAAATGACAAATATATTTGCAGGTGAGTTTGTAAGTGTCTGTAAACTGACTCAGAAATGTTATCCAAAAACAAACAAACAAGCAGACAAAAAACAAAACAAAAAACACCCCAACCCAATTTCACCCAAATGTTTGGGGACTTAATAAATATATACTTTTAAGTCATTTAAAATATACAGTATGTTGTTTTTCACATTCTAAAATCATTGTGTGTAATCCATTTTCTTATCTAGGCCTATCTAACATTTTCTTGCATGGGGTGAAGAGTTAACAGCAATTCCTTGTGTTGCTTTAAACAATTTAACGGATATTATAATTATTGTTTGTGAATGCAAACCAGAAACTACCTGGATGTAAATACTAATTTCCGGGAGCAGCTGCAACAGGTGAATTTTGTCCTGGCCATTCACACTCAGGAAGCCCGGTAACCAGCGCTTTTCCTGAATCCGCAAATCACTTTCCAGCGTTTCCATGTGATCAGTGTCTTGCAAAGAAGTGTTTATTCACAGCACTGTAACGAGTGCACTTAAACTATTCCCAGTCACATTTTCATTCAGAGTTTTGCCTCCATTTGGCTCCCCCACCCCCCTGTTCCGCCCATAGATTTAGCTCCTGATTCCACTGGCCCTGGGGCGCAGGAACCTAACTTCTCAGAGGCTCATTCAATAGAGACGCCACTTGCCCTGGATGCGCAGGGAGTGACACTGAAAAGGCCTAGGCGTCCGCGACCCCTGGTGCTTAGGCGGGGCCCCGGCGGTGACCAGATCCACCGGGAGACGAGGTATTGAGGAGCTGGTGGCGTCCCGGGGTTACCGGGCTCGTGGCCAACTGTCCATTCGGACGAGCCCAGGACGCAGAGTTTTTGGTTTGCCTCTGGGTGCTCCGGGACAATCGTGTCCGTGACCCGGGCCCACCCCGGGAGGGGGGGTGGTGGCGGGTCCAGTGCGGAACTCGGTACCTGCGCTATTCTGGGCGCGGGCAAAGCTTATCCAGCCGGGCAGGCGGCGCCACGCCTTCCGCCCTCCCGCGGGCGCGGACCCCGACAGCCTGGGGCGCGAGGGAGGAGCCGCTGCCCAGCGCCCTCCCGGCCCAAGGCCCGAGACACGCATTTAGAAGCTGTGTAGCCTTGGCCTGCGCTCCTCTCCTCGCCGTCCCTGCTCGCTGAGCGCTGCCCATCGCTCCTGACCACGACCGCGACCGCGGGCGGCGCCTTCCCTGGTGTTAGCCGCGCGCGGGGGTGCGGGGCCCGCGGGGAGCGCGCGGGCGCGGTGAGTGGGCTGCGGGTGGGGCTGTGGACATCAGCCCGGGGAGGTCGCCTCCTGCCGGGGTTTGCCGCCGCCAGGGGCTGTCCCGAGTCTGTGGGTACAGGCCGAGGCCGAGCGCGGGAGGGGAGAGTGGGGTCCCTGGAAGGAGGCAGCCTGGAGAGGAGCCGGGAGAGTGTGGAGCAGCCTCACGCGGGGACAGCACAGTGCAGATGCGCGGCGTCCTGGTGAAGCAGGACCTGCCTCCTGAGCTGCTGTGGGGACGGGCTGGCCGCTCAGCTCCGCGGTTCCATGGATGACTGCTAGTCTCTGCCTCTGAGCACAGGGCCCCTGAGATCCCAGCCCTGGACCTGCTGAGTGAGTGGTGACAGCCCTTCGGGATGCCAGTGGCTTGAAAGGTCCGTGGCTGTTGGAGGTACATTCGGTAGAAAATAGAAAACTGTTCAATTGAGATGACTAGGTTTTAAGTAGTCCCTCCCAGTTTCATTTGGATAGGAAATGCATACTGAAAATTCACACTGTTGTGTTTTGTTTTTGTTTTTTGGAAAACGATGTGTTGGTGCAACAGATTGTGTGTGTGGGAGTGTGTGTGAAGGGCCGGTTGGTAGAACTCTTGCCTTTCTCCAATTATGTAGAGTTGATAATGGATAGATCAGACCTTGAGCATGGAAGTTACTACAAGGTGGAAGAAAAGTGTGTTGACATTAGTACTTTAAAAGCGTTTAGCCAATATGTTGCTTTGTTTTTTCATATCCAGGACATAGAGTTTTTTCAGTGCTTTGGATGATTTGCTAAAGAGTTATTGAGCTCTCTTGTGTAATTTTTCCGTGGCTAAGTTTAATGATTAACTTCAAAGAGTTAACCAATTTATTACGATACCAATTAAAAATACTACAGAAGACATGAAAACCAAACAGAAAAATAGAAGATTGCAACCTAACCGTTTTGCAAACAGAGAAGTTAGGTTGCAAATCTAGCAAACAATTAAAATGCCTCTAATGTTGCCAAGTTTCGTTGTCTTCGCTAATAGTGTTCATATAAATAATTCCATTTTCAGATTCATAGCAATAAATGTTTATTGATCATCTTTGTTCCTGAACCTGGGCATTCAGCAAGCGCCCCACCCGCACCCCCACCCTCAGGCACATGGTCTTTTGCATCAAGGTAGTATTAAAACACACTGACACCCAAAATCTATTTCTGCATTTATTTATTCAGCATCCGTGAAGCAGTTGAGGTGAGCACAAGTATTACAAATAGAAAATAAAACACAGCTGGGGGTTCCTGTGGGGGAGCACATTAGAATGGATGTGAACAGATTGAAAGACCCTCTGCAATCTAAGCTGCATCCCAAGGCCATCAGTCACACAATTCAATGAGGATAAAGAGGAAACATACCCGGTCCTTAGGGAAGCTTTCCCTGGCGCGTACTTGGAGGGAATGTCTTGTGTCACAGAAGCCTGTGGAGGAGACGGGACCAAGGCAGTGGGAGAGCCTCGTGCATCCCACCTGATAGTGCAAGCAGTGGTGCGCTTTCTAGGACTGCTTGCTGTAGCTGTAGCTTTCCTTACTCTACGTGTTAATGAATGCTTGTTGGATGCTAAGACCCTGGGCTCACACATGCTGCTGTTGAATGGTTTGGCTTCCTTGGGGATAAATCTAGATTTTCTAGGTGGAGAGGTGGATCTCATGTGCTTCAAATACTCTGTATTTTTCTCTGTCAAGGATTTTTAAAAATATATATATGTTATTGATTTTTTACAGAGAGGAAGAGAGAAGAGTAGAGAGTTAGAAACGTTGATTAGAGAGAAACATTGATTAGTTGCCTCCTGCACTCCCCCCACTGGGGATGTGCCCACAACCAAGGTACATGCCCTTAACTGGAATCGAACCTGGGACCCTTCAGTCCGCAGGCCAACGCTCCATCCACCGAGCCAAACCAGTTAGGGCTGTCAAGGATTTTTGATAGAAGTTTGGCAACAGTTGAAAGATATATCAAGTGGGGAGGTGTATCCTGTGTTTTCTTATTGGGGTCAGGCTTGAGAATGTTTAGTAAAATTTAATGAACCTGAGTGGCCATCCTCTCTACAGGATCTACAGGAAATTGAAGTGTATCCTTTAAGAAATCAGTTCTCAATTTACTCCTGGATATGACCCAATAATTGATAAAAGTGTCTGGATGACTTTGGCCTTCTAGTTGTTTTTTTATTACCAATAGCTTTATGAGATATCATTCACCGATGGTACAAAACACCTATTTAAAGTACATGATTTGTGAAGCCATCACATTTTATCATCTTCCCCTTTAAAAATCTATTAGCAAGTAACTCCTCTTCATTGTTTCACCCCATTGTTTTTTGAAGCAGGTATTCTATTTCACTGGGAGGCTATTAGAAAGTGGACATATAATCTTAGAGCCACAAAGTTGGCTTATTTATAGAGCTAAATGAAATATTCAGAGAACTGTAACACTGAAAGTTAGTAGTTTAAATTAGATGTGGATATGTGTGTGTAAAGGAAAATTGCTGCTCCTGTCTTGATTTCAATGAAGAAGCTATGTTTTGGTGAGAGGGTGGAATAAAATCTTAGCAAAGTAGAAACCTCTTTGAACAGGGTTTCTTATACTTTTCTGATGTGGGTGAGGAAGAAACTTTTCTTTATCCTCAAGGTTCTTTTAGTTGTCTAATAACCAAATGAACATGAGACAGATTAGCCAGAGAAAATAATCAAATTTAATACATCTGTGTGGGAACCTCATACACATGAGAGAGTCAGAGACCCCACATGCAGGAGAGATTCAGAGATAGAAAGGTAATATCTTATGTAATAAAAGGCTAATATGCAAATCAACTGAACAGTGTAATGACCGGTCACTATGATGCACACTGACCTCTAGGGGGCAGACAATGCAGGAGCTGGTTCCTGGTGGTCAATGCGCTCCCACAGGGGGAGTGCTGCTCAGCCAGAAGCTGGGTTCGCAGTGGTGGCGGGAGCCTTTCCTGCCTCCATGGCAGTGCTAAGGATGTCCAACTACTGGCTTAGACCATCTCCCTGTGGGGAGCATGCCTAAGCTGTCAGTCAGACATTCCTAAGGGCTCCCGGACTGAGAGGGCACAGGCCAGGCTGAGGGACAACTCCTCAGTGCACAAAGTTCATGCACCTGGCCTCTAGTGGGTGTATAAGTCATTCTGAGTGAAACCCTTAGAGATAAGGTGCTTTGAGCCTAAAGGGTCATTGCAGGAAGAACAGATGCTTAGTGAATTGAAGTTTGTTGTGCCCTATAGACAGGTCAAAAGAGGTTGTTTCTGATCATCTCTTGTTAAGTATGGGCAAGGCTTCTAATTCAAAATATTTTTTAATTGATTTGTTGATTTGAGAGAGAGGAAGTGTGTGTGTGAGAGAGGAACATTGATTTTTTGTTACCACTTACTTATATATTAACTAGAGGCCCGGTGCACAAAAATTTGTGCATTTGGGGTGGGGTGGGGAGGGGCAGTCCCTCAGCCTGGCCTGTGCCCTCTCGCAGTCTGGGACCCTTTGGGGATATCCACTTGCTGGCTTAAGACCACTCCCTGGAGGATCGGGCCTAAGCTGGCTGTCAGATATTCCTCTGGCAGCCCGGGAGCCCTTGGGGGATGTCCACTTGCCAGCGGGGAGCAGGCCTAAGCTGCAGTCGGACATCCTTGGTGCTGCTGAGGAGGTGGGAGAGGTTCTTGCCACACTGCTGTACTGCAGCCATCAGCCTGGCTTGTGGCTGAGCAGAGCTTCCCCTGTGGGAGTGCACTGACCACCCAGGAGCAGCTCCTGCATTGAGCATCTGCCCCCTGGTGGTCAGTGTGTGTCATAGTGACCAGTCATTCTCAGTGGTTCTGCTATTAGGGTCAATTTGCATATTACCCTTTTATTATATATAGGATAGGATTGGTTGATTCTTATGTCTGCCCTGACTAGGGATGGAACCTGTGATCTTGGTGTATTGGGATGACACTCTAGCCAACTGTGCAACCCAGCCAGGTCAAATTCTTATAGGTAGTTAATGGAGGGGTGGAAGTTTCTCTTCTGCCAGACACTAAAGTTGCCTTTAGCTCAAAACAATACAAGTACCACAGAGGCACATCTTGAGGTGACTTGGTCTGAACTTTCACATAATCATTAGCCCAATCTTTTTGGGCTAGGTCTTAGGCAGCTGTCATTTCACTGGCATTACGTTCCTTATCATCTGGAAGAGTAAGAGTGGAAATCTCTAGAAGGCCACAAGCCCTATAATCTACCTCTGAAGCCACTTGAGGTGAGTGTGCTATGAGGAAAGTGCTGAGAGGCACCCAAAATTTGGACACTTCACAGAGGTATGCCTCTCTGCTTCCTGTTCTATACAGCCTGACCCTGACCTGACCCTGTCTTCTCTATAGTTATTCCTAATTGTGACAGACTAGTAGGAGAGAGTGTTAATTGTGCTGAGAACACTTAGTATTAATATCTAACCCATCGCTGGGAATGGGAAAGGCATTCAGTTATTATCCTATTGTTAATAAATGCTATTCAGTCGATCTTATTACATAAGTGTGCAGCCAGTGGAGTCATCACTCAGTCTAAAGACTTAGGACCTGCTCCTGCTAGGTCATAGTCTACTCAGTAAAATGGAATGACTCAGCACAAGATGTGAGGATCAAGTGACATCATATAGCTTAGTATTGTTTGGAAACTATAAGACACTACTTCTATCTATCTTTTTCTATATAAACAACATATTAAATAAATTATTTCAACATGCAATCAATACACAATTATTAATGAGCTGTTTTACCTTCTTTTATTCATACTAAGTCTTCAAAATCTGGAATAAATCCTGCGGTTTCTGCACATCTTAATTAGGACTGTCCACATCTCAAGTGCTCAGCAGGCACATGTGGCAATAGCTGCAGAATGGGTAGCACAGGCCTCTGGGCATTAATCGATACCGTGATAGAAGTTGGTTTGGACAATGCCTTTTTTTATCCCGAAGATAATCTATTTATACATGTGTCTCATGCTTTAATAACTTCTAACTTATTTCTAATTCCTGACTCTTCTTAATCAATGAAGAAAGCATAAAGTTTCAGAAAATTCAAGAATCTAGGAAATAATATTTGTCTATTATTTTAGTACGAACCTGCGGTGGGCAAGGAGGTCTACAGAGCTGAGTCTTATTTCTGCAAAACTGTCCTCTGACTTTGATTTAGGACCTTTCTGGATTATTTCTCCTGTTTAATAACATGGGGAGACTGTTATATGTCTTTCCAGTATACCTCATATGATAGTTACCTCAAATAAAACAGGTGTACTTCAGAAACCCATTAAGCAGGAGGCTAATTTTAGTTTAAAAATCCAATGGTATCATTTCGGTCACACTAAATCTAATAGTACTATTGTTATCATGCCAAACCACCCACCCACTTGCATCTTGAATCTAAGCTAGGAGTAGACTCTATTTGGCATGTGCAGTGTTGATTTATACCCAGATGTAACGAGCAATGTAGGGCCAGTTGCTACTGTTGTTTAGGTCTCACCCCAGGTGCCACTGTGTAGGTCTGGCCTTGCTATTTAGCAGTTGTCCGCAACTACAAACCATTCCTGTCCTTATTTCATAAATAGGTACATATCTTCTCTTCACCTCAGTGGGATGTGATCTATCTTTCCTCATAGACTGCCACCCCAACTTAATGGTTAATTCAAGTGGTTTGAATTTTTCAGTAAAAACCACGTTGCTATCTTCTTCTCCCTCCACAATTTCTACCTAAACAGGGAAGGGAGTGTGAATCGCTTCTGGAGAAGTTTACAAAAAGTAAGCTTCCTGCTCTTACTTCCCTCTCAATGTAGAGAGAGCCCAAGTCTTGGTTTCAGGAGAACCTCACAACTGTCATATCATTGAATTTCAGCCAAACATAAATATGCCAAATTAGAAAAAAAAATGTTTTTGATGTGTTATTGTTTAGAAAACTATGCTTTTTAGAATACAGATAGCTGTGACTGGGTGTATAGCTCTTGATGAAGAAGTTTTCAAAAACAAAGAAGGCATTTTAAGTCCAACATTATATTTCCCTTGTAAACATTGAAAAAAAGGCATTATTTTATTTAAAACATTTTTTAGACTTATTAATAGTTTCAAAAAATGGTATAGAGAATTCCTGAAATATTTTCCAAACTATAGTACAGTTGTCAAAACTAATTAATTAGCATTGGTACAAGGCTGTAACACTGTTAACTAAACTGTAGACTTATTAGGGCAGTGGTTCTCAACCTTCTGGCCCTTTAAATACAGTTCCTCATGTTGTGACCCAACCATAAAATTATTTTCGTTGCTACTTCATATCTGTGATTTTGTTACTGTTATGAATCGTAATGTACATATCTGATATGCAGGATGGTCTTAGGAGACCCCTGTGAAAGTGGTTCAACTGCCAAAGGGGTCGTGACCCACAAGTTGAGAACCACTGTATTAGGGTTTCACTGGTTTTCACAATCCTTTTTCTGTTCATAATCTGGTCTAAGATGTCACGTTGCATTTGATTGTTATACATCCTTTGTTTCCTCCAATCTGTGACAATGGCTCAACTTTCTGTGGTTTTTCATGACCTTGATACTTGTGAAGAATACTGATCAATTATTTTATAGAATGTCCTTCCTGATGTTTTCCCATGATTAGATTGAGGTTCTGGCATTTTGGGGAAAAATACCAGAAAATGCCAGTGAATTTATCCAGGGTACACGACATCTCATTATTGATATTAACCTTGCCAGGTTCCCAATGGAAAGTAGATATCTTGGAAGAGAAACTTGGACTATGCAAAATCCTGTTTCTACTAGAACTTAAACTTGGATTATGCTAATATTGTGTTTCACCTTAAAGTTTTATTCACTGAGTTTAGTATCCATTGGTTGAACTGGGTATACATCGTACTTTGTTGTTCTAATGGTAATTTGAAAAAAAATTCTTCCCATTCCTTCTATGTTTACTAATTAGAATTCTTTTATATGAAACAGCTGTCTGGTATCAGGACCTACTCATCATAATTACTTATTTTATTAGAATTAGATGTGTTATAATCCAATACTATTGCTACTTAATTTGCTGATCAAGTTATTCCAGCTTTGGCCACTGGGACCTCTTCTTTCAGGTGGGTCCCTGCCTTCTTTTGAAATACCACCATTCTTCCCCTCCCCCCTCTTTTAAAGCAGAATGTACCAGACTCTTTTTGCATTTTCTATACCCCAAACCTGGAGTCAGCCATTTTTCCAAGACACTCACTCTGATTCCCCTCTCTCCCTTCCTTCCTTCCTTCCTTCCTTCCTTCCTTCCTTCCTTCCTTCCTTCCTTCCTTCCTTCCTTCCTTCCTTCCTTCCCTCTTTCCCTCTTTCCCTCTTTCCCTCTTTTTTTGTTATAAGAAATCAAGATCTCGGCACCAGGTGTTATACTGGAGTAACTTTGAATTTCTTAAGTTTGATAGATTTATGACCTAGAAAATGACTAACTACAAAGAGGAGAAATGCTTTAAATTTCAAACACTACAGAGGACCTGATTAGTTGGGTTCAGTTTCTTATGGTAAATAAATGAATTTAGCAGGTTTTAGCATTTTTCTCAAATAATGACCTATAAGTGCTTATAGAACAAACAAAAGGAACACATGGATTTTTATTTATTAGGCTCTTAAGAGAAAGTAGCCTCTTTGTTAAAAAAATCTATTAGCTTAATTAAATTATATCCTGACTATTGGCTGAATAAATGGGAAGGGGAGATATGCTTAAGCCATATATTTGAGATGTGCTGTTAACCTCAAAATGAAAAGCCAAAGCGAGAGGCAACAAGCATGTATTCGAGACCCCAAGGAAGAGGTATTGTGATAGCACTGATTTAGGCAGAAATCTAAGTACTATTCTGATTAGGAGGTGAAGGCAAAGAGTATTTATGAGAAAGGAAAGGCAGATAATTATAGGAATAGAAAAAGAAATTTGTGTAGGTGTAGACAAACTAACATAGTGAAGGGAATTCTAAAGAAGAATAAAATAAGAAGATTGTCTTTCACTTTCAACACAGTAGTCCTGATGTCTGCTTTCCAAACAGTTGTTTGTTTGGGATACAAGGCTGCTTTGGGTCCAATGCACAGGTTATTTTGCCAGTTTTAATGTTGTAATGGTTAGAGGAGTAAGACTTGTAAGGCAGTTCTTTTGGGATGACAGCACCAACTTCATACTGGAGTGGCTCTGTTGATATGATTTTCTACCCACGTATGAGTGTGGTAAGCAGTTAGATATGAGCAGATCAGTGACCACAGGCAGGTATAGAAGGTCATCAGGGTGGAAAGCCCCAGGTGCCTAGCAACAGGCAAAACGGGAAGACAAGAACTTGGACCCCAGAGTAACCTTTCCTCCCTAGCCGTATTGCTGGTCATGTGGTTCAGACCCTGCCCTGACCTTTCCCCCCCTGGCTTGCCAATACCATGATGTTTTGATTATCCTTGTTTTGTAGTATAATTTTACGTCAGGTGGTGTGATACCTCCAGCAAGGTTTTGTCCCCCCCCCCCCCAAGGGCTATTTGGGGTCTTTTGTGGTTTTATAGAAATGTGATGATATTTTTGTTCTATTTAAAAGGAAATCATTGGGATTTTCATGGGGATTGTATTAACTCTGTATACTCCTTTAGGTAATGTGATTACTTTGAGTTTTAAAAATTAAAACCATGTTTATTGAAGGTTTTCACATTTCAAGCCTATTCACAAGCAGCTAAGTCATCTACTTTCTTACCTTAATTAGCCATTTTCAAATTGATTTTAGAGAGAGGAAGGAGGAGAGAAAGAGAGAGAGAAATATCAACATGAGACAGAAACACCACATCAGTAGGCTGCCTCCCTCATGCTCCCTGACCAGGGGTTAAATATGAAACTTGGGTATGTGCCCTGACTGGGGAATCCAACCTCGCTACCTGTTGGTTGGCGGGATGACGCTCAAATCAACTCAGTCACACTGGCCAGGGTTACCCTAATATCTTTTAAAGGGGCTTTTTGTAACTTATTTAATGAAACATTTTTAGAAGTTTGTTTATAAATTTAATGCTCAGGTTTTTTGGTCTGCTTTTTTTGTTTTGTTTTGTTTTTGTTTTTTGATTCTTCGAGAGACAGGAAGGGAAAAAGAGAAAGAAACATTGATGTCAGAGTGAAACATTCACTGGCTTCCTCCCAAAACAACCCCCCTGGGGATGGAAACCACAACCCAGGCATGTGCCCTGACCAGGAATCTTGCCAGCAACCCTTTGGTGATGGGAGGGTGCCCGAGAAATGGAGTCACACCAGCCAAGGCTAATATTCAGTTTTTATATTCAATTCTTTAACTATTTATTGGTTTTCTTAATTATTTTCATAATTAATTGTGCATCTTTCTGAAATTTAAATATATTTACACATTAAGGAAATATTTTGTCATCCCAAACAATTTTGAAATTTGTCTTCTTAGCTGATTGAAGGAGCATAACCACTAGTGATATAAAGCCTGGAACTGCAGCTATAAATTCAGAGAAACTTTCCTAGTCCCTGACAGTCTGGCTAAAGCCCTTTTTGTAACAACTACATCATAAACCCTAAAATTAAAAAAAAAAACACAAAACCCACCAACAACAACAACCAAAAAACAGAGGATGAAGGTGATCATGTCCCTTGATTCAGATCATGATATACTTTTCAAGCTAGACAAGTTTAACTCCTGCTGCATAAATTTTTAAAAATATATTTTTATTGATTTCAGCGAGGAAGGGAGAGGGAGAGATAGAAACGTTAATGATAAGATAGAATCATTGATTGACTGGCTGCCTTCTGCACACCCCCTACTGGGGATCGAGCCCACAACCTGGGCATGTACCATTGACTGGAATCAAAGCCAGGACTCTTCAGTCCATAGGCCGACACTTCATCCACTAAGCCAAACCAGCTAGGGCCCTGCTTCATGACTTTTAAGTAATTTTCATACTTTTCTTATTTACTTACTAGTGACCTGGTGCACAGATTCGTACACATTGAAAAGAAATTAATTAGAAGGTGGCTGATGAGGTGGGACTGGGCGAGAAGGGCCTGATATGCCCTGGAGCCAACCTCCAATGGTCCCTCCGCAGCCGGCTACAACTGGGGTGGCACGGTGGCTCCAAAGGCATCTGTGGAGTGAGTGGGGTCCCTCCGACAGGTGGGGTCCCTCGGCCTGGCCTATGGGGATCAGGCTGAAACTGGCTCTCTGACATCCCCTGAGGGGTCCCCGAGTGCAAGAGGGCACTCTGCAAGTTGCTGTCATACAGGACAGTTGCACTGTTTGTGCAATACAAACTGCCCCAGGAACATAACTTATTGCTGAAGGTGGAGTCATGTGGCCCCATGAGTAATCAGGCTCCCTCCTCTCTGGTTTTGGGGTGTGTCGCCTAAGAACCACTGCTACCAAGTCACTGCAGCTCGGCAGCTACTGCATTGAGCATCTGCCCTCTGGTGGTCAGTGCATGTCATAGTGGCCGGTCTGACAGAGGGACACTTTGCATATATGTAATTGAATATTTATTATATTCAACTTAATTGAATCTAATTGCAGTGTATGCATTCATAGTTGTGTGTACCTTCCCTAATATGGGTTCTAAGATTGTTCTTATCACAGTGATAATGGGTTGCTTATTGGAAATTGGGTCTATTTATTGCAGTG
>PVJC01030761.1:0-10039 GCA_004026665.1 Murina feae
ACACACACACACACACACAAAAGGCGCCTGGCAGACTGGGGCCATCATAGGACATCCACTGAGGAGTCCCAGACTGTGAGAGGGCACAGGTCGGGCTGAGGGACTCCCTCCACCCCGAGTGCACAAATTTTTGTGCACCGGGCCCCTAGTGAAACTATAAGAAGGAGTTTTCACTACTCACAGATCTACTCTAGTGTTAGGTATATGTTTTAATCTTGCCTCTTTTTTATATTTTGCTTTTACTTTGCTTCAAATTGGGTGTGGTCTTTGGTCTACTACATAGGCAAGGCCTTATATGTGTACCTGGGCTGCCAGGCATTCTCCTTGGTCATAGAGGTTTCAATCATTTTAAGATACCACTCTATCTACACGCACCCCTGAGTGCAAACTGGTGTGCTGGCACCACCTTAGTGCTCTTTATAGATCACTCTAGAGAGCAGACTCTGCTGGGAAGTTTCTATGAATGATCATCAAATCCTCATACGCCTTGCAAAGCAGGTATTCTTATCATCCCCACTTTACAGATGAGGACACTGAGGCCCAGAGGAGATGAAATGACTTACTATGGTTATAAAATGGTAAATAGTGAACCCTAAATTAAGACTCTTTCTGAATCCAGATTTAACCACTACACTACAATTAGCATTCCTGATTTTGTTTCTTAAAATGGAGATAAGATTCACAGAGAAAAAGAATAAAACATTAGTTCCATTTTCCATGTTTCCATGTCTTACAATACTTCAGACTGCTCTAAAGGACTATGGCAGTACAGCTTCCAACACATTGGTATCAGGCCCTATGGATATAGTACAATTCAGCACATAAAGTGTTCTTTTATTTCTTTTCTTTTTCTTATCATTTTTTTGAATTTTTTGTTGTTTTTGTTTTATTGCTTAAAGTATTACAAAGAGTGTTAAATAAGTCTCCATTATTTCCCTTGGACCTTCTCCCCTTCTCCCAGAATCTTGTGTCCATTGATTATGCTTATATGCATGTGTACAAGTCCTTCAGTTGATCTCTTAATTCCCCCCGGAACCCTCCCGAGCCTTCCACCTGTAGTTTGACAGTCTGTTCAATGCTGTTTTGCCTCTGTATCTATTTATGTTCATCAATTTATAATCATCTTTATTATCCATAAATGAGATCACGTGGTATTTTTCTTTCATTGACTTAGCATATTTTCTTTCACTTAGCATAATGCTCTCCAGTTCCATCCATACTGTTGCAAATGGTAAGAATTCCTTCTTTTTTATAGCAGCATAGTATTCCATTGTGTGGATGTACCACCGTTTTCTAATCTATTCATCTGCTGATGGGCACTTAGGCTGTTTCTAAATCTTAGCTATGGTAAATTGTACTGTTATGAATATAGGGGTGCATATATCCTTTCTGATTGGTGTTTCTGGTTTCCTGGGATATATTCCCCAAAGTGGGATCACAGGGTCAAATGGGAGTTCCATTTTTAATTTTATGAGGAAACTCCATACTGTCCTCCATAGTGGCTGCACCAGTCTGCATTCCCACCAGCAGTGCAAAAGGGTTCCCCTTTCTCCGCATCCTCTCCAGCACTTGTTGTTTGTTGATTTGTTGATGACAGCCATTCTGACAGGAGTGATAACTCATTGTTTTGATTTGCATTTCTCGGATGAGTAGTGACTTTGAGCATGTTTTCATATGTCTCTTGGCTTTCTGAATGTCCTCTTTTGAAAAGTGTCTATTTAGGTCCTTTGCCCATTTTTTTGCTTGGATTGTTTATCTTCCTTTTGTTAGTTATATGAGTTCCCTATAAATGTTGGAGATTAAACCCTTATCGGAGATTACATTGGCAAATACGTTCTCCCATGCAGTGGGCTTTCTTGTTGTTTTGTTGATGGTTTCTTTTGCTGTGAAGAAGCTTTTTATTTTGATCTAGTCCCATTTGTTTATCTTCTCTTTAGTTTCCAATGCCCTAGGAGCTGTATTGGTGAAAAAATTGCTTCGGCATATGTCTGAGATTTTGTTGTCTTTAAATTCCTCTAGTATTTTTATGGTTTCCCATCTTATATTTAAGCCCTTTATCCATTTTGAGTTTATTTTTGTGTATGGTGTAAATTGGTGGTCCAGTTTCATTTTTTTGTATATATCTGTCCAATTTTCCCAACACCATTTATTGAAGAGACTGTCTTGACTCCATTGTTATGTTCTTGCCTCCTTTGTCAAATATTGAGCATATTGGTTTGGGTCAATTTCTGGGTTCTCTATTCTGTTCCATTGATCTATATGTGCCAGTACCAGGCAATTTTGAGAACAGTGGCTTTGTAATATAGCTTGATATCTGGTTTGGAGATCCCACCTACTTTGTTCTGTCTCAGGATCGCTGCAGCTATTTGGGGTCTTTTTTTTATTTCAGATGAATTTTTGGAGAGTTCGTTCTAGGTCTGTGAAATTTGATATTTTAATGGGGAGTGCATTGAATTTATAGATTGCTTTGGCCAGTATCGACATTTTAATGATGTTGAGTCTACCAGTCCATGAACATGGTATGTTCTTCCATCTATTTATGTCTTCCTCTATCTCTTTTTTTAACATCCTGTTGTTTTCTGAGCAGAGGTCTTTTACCTCTTCAGTTAAGTTTATTCCTAGCTATCTTAATTTTTTTGGTGTGATGGTAAATGGGATTGCTTTTTTAGTCTCTCTTTCTATAAGTTCATTATTTGTGTATAGAAATGCCATAGATTTCTTAGCATTAATTTTGTATCCTGCTACATTGCTGAATTCATTTATTAAGTCTAAGTTTTTTAATGGAGTCTTTAGGGTTTTTTATGTACAATATCATGTCATCTGCAAATAAGGACAGTTTTACTTCTTCTTTTCCAATTTGGATGCCTTTTATTTCTTCTTCTTGTCTAATCGCGATGGCTAATACTTCCAGTACTATGTCGAACAGAAGTGGTGAGCGTGGGCATCCCTGTCTTGTTTCTGTTCTAAGGGGAAATGGTTTTAGTTTTTGCCCATTGAGTATGATGTTGGCTGTGGATTTGTCATATATGGCTTTTATTATGTTGAGGTATGATCCTTCTATTCCCACCTTGCTGAGAGTTTTTATCAAAAATGGGTGTTGAATTATGTCAAATGCTTTTTCTGCATCAATTGATATGACTATGTGGTTTTTATTTCTCAATTTGTTTATGTGGTGTATCACGTTTATTGATTTGCGGATATTGTACCATCCTTGCATCCCTGGGATAAATCCTACTTGATCATGGTGTATGATCTTTCTGATGTACTGCTGGATCTGATTTGCTAGGATTTTGTTGAGGATTTTGGCATCTATGTTCATGAGGGATATTGGCCTGTAATTCTCTTTCACTGTGTTGCTCTATCTGGTTTTGGTATTAGGGTAATGCTGGCTCCTCTTTTTATCACTCAAAATCTTTTGCCCATCATCCTTTCCCCAAATCACACACACATTCAGCTTACATACCTTACTGTGATTCTAATATATCTGACAAAGAATTTATTCTCTAATATATCTAACAAAGAATAAGTAAAAAATAAATAAATAAAGGTACATCTGGAAGTAACATTTTCATCCTGACTTTTCACCTGTGTGGAACTGGTTTTACTTTCTGTCTGTATCCAGGCCCAGGATGTATGAGTAAAGTATATATTCCTAAACCTTTGTCCCTGCTTCTCCCAGGCAATTGTTAGTTCTTTTTCTTCACTAACCAAGTTTTTCTCCAATCTTCTTAGGTAGGACTAGATATAAAAAAGAAGTGAGGGCCCTAGCTAGTTTAGCTCAGTGGATAGAGTGTTGGCCCATGGACTGAAGGGTCCTGGGTTCGATTCTGGTCAAGGGCATGTGCCTCGGTTGCAGGCTCGATCCCTGGCCCTGGTAGGCAACCAATTGATGTGCTTCTCTCATATCGATGTTCTCTCTCTGATTCCCCCTCCTTTCCACTCTCTCTAAAAAAATCAATGGTAAAATATCCTCAGGTGAGGAGTAACAAAAATAAATAAATGTTCAAAAAATAAAAAGTGAGGGACACAGAACGAGAGCTCTCTCAAAATTTAACTTGTCTTCACATAACCCGTATCTTTCTTCTAGCAATTACTACTTAATTGTAGGTTCCTTGATGTTTAGTACCACCAAATTACTTTTTTAAAAAAATTTTTATTGATTTTTTACAGAGAGGAAGGGAGAGGGATAGAGAGCTAGAAACATCGATGAGAGAGAAACATCCATCAGCCACCTCCTGCACACCCCCCACTGGAGATGCGCCCGCAATCAAGGTACATGCCCTGACTGGAATGGAACCCAGGACCCTTCAGTCCGCAGGCTGAAGCTCTATCCACCGAGTCAAACCGGCTGGGGCACTTTTTAAAAACTACAACACATTTTTATTGATTTAGAGAGGAAAGGAGAGGGAGAGGGAGAGAGAGAGATAGAAACATCAGTGATAAGAGAGAATCAGTGATTGGCTGCCTCCTGCACGCTCCATACCAGGCATGTGCCCTTGACTAGAATGGAACCTGGGACCCTCCAGTCTATAGAGTGTCAGAATTTCTTCTCAAGTTCTTCCACTGAGCCAAACCAGTTAAGTTAGGGTGTCCCTTAATGTTTAGAATTTATTATCTTTTTAATTATAAGGTTTTATTATTGAGTCAAGTATTTTAAATAAAAAGAAAAATCCTACCATAACTAGAATTAAGAAAATATGGTATTGTGAAAATAGTCTAACGCCATCTCTGTTGATATGAAAATACATTCATAAAATGTTTCTGAGGAAAGCAAATACTAGCACAATCACTTTCCTTCTACTACTTATACCTTTTGTTCTAAGAGTGCCCTTCGTAGGGAGACCCTTTGTTCAAGCTCCCGAAGCTCTCTATCATGTTGTGCCTCGGCTTGCATCTTGATTTTGCTCTGATATGCATTCAACAGCTCCAGTTCCTGCTGCAGCTGCATCTTCAAAACCTGGCACTCTGCTTCCTGTGCTTCATCCAAACGCAGCTGAAAGAGAGAGAAAGAAAACATCTTATTGTGAGCCATCTATGAGCTATGGAAAGGAGTCTCAGAGAAAACAGACGACTCTTTTGTAGATAAATAATTCTTCTCACTTCTATTTTAGAGTAAACATCTCTGAAAAAGAAAGGTATAGTAAGTAATGATGGCATTATGAAGATAAAGCTATCATAAGCAATTTGGAGAATCCTAAATAAGCATATTTTTTCTTAAGGAAAATTTAGACTCTAATTAGGTGATAGAAGATTGAATCTCTTCTCTCAAATGGAAATAACTACAGAACAGGGAGGAGTCAATTATAGCCTATGGGTCAAACTGCAAGTGTGTTTAAATAGCCCACTAATTAAGAATGGTCTTTACATTTTGAAATGGTTACATTCTTTTCTTTTTTTTCTTTTTAAATAAATTTTTATTGATTTCAGAAAGGAAGTGAGAGGGAGAGTGAGAGAGAATCATTGATCAGTTGCCTCCTGCACGCCCCCTCCTGGAGATCAAGCCCACAACCCAACCATATGCCCTAAATGGGAATTGAACTGAAACCTCCTAGTTCATGGGTTAACATTCAACCACTGAGTCATACTAGCCGGGCTGAAATGGTTACATTTTAAACGGCTATTTAAGTATCCATACAATATCCTCAATTTTGTCTTTAGACTCCCAAAGCCTAAAATATCTACTATCTGGCCCTTTAAGAAAATTTACAAAACTTACATAGAAAATATTTTATATTAGAGGCCCAGTGCATGGAACTCATGCAGGGGTGAGGGGGGGGGGGTCCCCACAGCCCAGCCTGCATCCTCTTGCAATCTGTGACCCCTCAGGAGATATCCGAATGCTGGTTTAGGCCCGATCCCGCAGCAGTCAGGACATCCCTCTTGCAACCCGGGACCACTGGCTCTTAACCGCTCGCCTGCCTGATTGCCCCTAACCACTCTGCCTGCCTGCCTCATCACCCCTAACTACTCACCTGATGCCTAATCGCCCCTAACCACTCTGCCTGCCTGATTGGCCCTAACTGTTTGCCTGCCTGCCTGATTGCCCCTAATCACCTCTGCCTTGCCCCCCACCATCATAGCTTTGTCTGGAATGAAGTCTGAAAGGTCATTCGGCTGTCTGGTCTAATTAGCATATTATGCTTTTATTATTACAGATGCACTCAAATGTGACCATTTGTATTCCAATATGGAAATATGCCCTTACCAGGAATCGGACCAGTGAACTCCTGGTACACGGGTCGATGTCAATTAAGGAGCCATACTGGCTGGGCAATATAGTACTACTTTTTGCCCACTGCTTAGCAAAGTTGCTGCTCTAATCTTTTTTAGTTTTTTAATTTTATTGATTTTTTTATAGAGAGGAAGGGAGAGAAAGAGAGAAACATCAATGTGAAAGAAAAACACATATCAATTGCCTTCTATATGCACTCCAATTGGGATCACACCTGGACCTGGATATGTTACCTGACCAAGAATTGAGCCGCCACTTTCTGGTGTATGGGACAATGCTCCCAACGAGCCATACCTGCCAGGGGCTGCTGCCCTAATACTGATAAACTTTTGTAATATGTACTAAAGACCTGGGAGGTACCGGCAAAAAGCCTCTTTAGAATTTTGCGTCTAAATAGACCAATGAAAATTCTACATACATCATACCTGCTTCCACGCAATGCTGAGAGCCCAAGCTGCAGGAGAGCTATCACTTCCAACTAGTATTTTAATCAGGTGTAGAAGGATGGGGGCACTAAATTGTTTTGCCTCAATAAAACAAACTCACGGCTTGTGTGGATAGCATTTCATTAATGCTGTGGTCATACTGCTCAGCCAAGATGGCTAACTTCCGGGTCTGCTCCTCCTTGAGCCGTTTCAGAACAGCTTTGTGCTCACTCTTTGGTGTAGTCTCCAGTAGGTGATTTCTTAATGCTTTGTACTGTCTGGTTTGGATTTTACAGGTGTCCTGAAACTGCTTTTTTATTTGAAGTTCTTTAGACTGGGAAGAAACAAACAGATGTATATAATTTTTAACATATGGCATTTGGCATACCTTACGTTTACATAAAAAAACACAAAGGTTACTAGGAAAAAGGGAAAGAAAACATAAAAGATGAAATCATAGGTTACAGGTACTTTTGCACTTGGCTATTGGGCCAGATCACTAAATTCTATACATTTTAATAACAAAATTCTAATTTAAATCATTAGAATACCAACAACCTCATTTATCACAATATTTTAAGCAATACTCAATACTCTGTTAGTAAGTTTAGCTACTGAATAAATATTAAAATTAGTTTTAATTACTGTGTATGTTGATGACAGAAAATTAAATTTCTTCTCAAGCAATAAGTGTAGTGAATATTAAAGCACAGACAATATTTTAACAGATCTCTCAGGTAGAAAATAAGCATATTTACTCTGTTCCTTATTTGAGACATTTTGCTCCAATTTCTTCTAATCACAATCTCAACTCCAACTACATGATCTGGGACAGACCCCATAAAAAAGGGTATTAGTAACTACTATTGTTATTACAATTGGTCTTTTCCTTCAGCCAACACACTAGGTAGAGACATACTTAAGAACAGTTTACTCTTTAACAACACCACCAATAAAAACTTGCATGTCAGTTTACTTGCAATTAGCTGAGTTAACTAATCTTTCAAAGATCAAACAAAAGTTATGAGGCAAAGGAGGGGACAACTAACTCTTCTTAGGATGATGATAAACATGAATTACATAAATATTTCTGTGATTAAATAATCCAAATTCAGATATATAAGAGTTTTGGCCTTAGTTTTTGGTTAATCACAGGTTAGGCATTCTATGAACTCAATTTTTAACAAAATTTAGTATGATGAAATATATTTCTATAAAGTATATTGATTAAGCTTACTAGTGAGAATATATTCATTTGCTACAATAAGGCAGAACCTATCATTGAAATTATTTTACCTTAATATAAATACTGTCAGATATTAATTGGTCGATACAGTATGCAACAAATGCATATATGACCAAAGTAATACATTTGTCAAGGAAGTAATCCCCCCCCCCACCAACATCAAATATAATCCTTCCATATTTTATACCAACTGAGACACTAGGTCATAGTCATATACCTTTATTCTGTGAAGGGCCAAGAAATGTCTAGTTAGAGAAACACTTGATTTAGCTATGCTTAATAGCACTGCTCTTAAATACTGTTCTTGGTTAAAAAAATTCTTCCAAGTTAGCCAGGATCATGAAACAATGAAATTTAGAAATTCCCTTCTGCCTCTGTAAAGCAGCCTCCATTCTTTTAAGTTTTTATTTTTAAAATATTGTACCAAGAAAATTGTATATCACTAGCCTGAGAAAAAAAGAACTCCTTGAAAAGAAAATAAAACATTTTTTCTCTACTTACTGATTTTTTCCAGTTTATCGAGAAATAACTGACATACATCACTGTACAAGTTTAAGGTATAAAGCAAGATGGTTTGATTTATATATACTGTGACATGATTACAATAGGTTCAGCTAACATACATCTCATATAGAAAAATTTTTCACAGGAAGAGTAATATCTATACCAAGAATAAACTATATCCCTCAATGTGTATGATTCAGTCAAAGCAAATGACTGTTAAGTTACAGTTGTTTCTACTCATTTAACACTGAAAGGGCACCATTTGGATAGTAGCTAAAGAAACAGAGTTTCTTTAGCGAAATAAACACAAGAGGTGCTTACCCAACTCATTCCATGGAAATGGTATGCCAAGCCCCACAAATCCTAGTCAATACACATTAAGTGCTCAAACTAAAGATCCCCTAGCCCTCTTTAAGGTCTTGGAGAAATTTGGAAAGGTAACTAAACACTTAGACAAATAAAAATGAAATAACTTGATGTTAAAATTTATTATGTTTTGAGCAAGTAGATAGAAATATACAACCTAAGGAAAATGATGATTTTTCTTTCCCACAAAAGTAATAAAATAATTTCCTTTGTGGGAATTCTTTTCTTTTTTTAAAAAGATTTTTTTATTGGTTTGTAGAAAGGAAGGGAGAGGGGGAGAGAGAGAGAGAGAGAGAAATATCGATGTGAGATCAGAACATAGATTGGTCTCCTGCATGCCCCTGCCAGGGATTGAGCCGCAACCCAGGCATGTGTCCTGACTGGAATCAAACCAGCAACCTTTTGGTGCATGGGATAATGCCCAACCAACATAGCCACACTGGCCAGGGCCTTTATGGGTATTCTTGAGCTCATCTGTCATCAGAAGGAGGCATTCTATTCAAAGTCTGACTGTGTTTGTAAAACATTGTTTTCTCCTCACTTTCTGTGAAAATCAGACTATTGTTTACAAGCTTTCAAACTGAAAAGGCTCCAACAACAGGAAACAGGAAGGGTTGTTAAACATCAAACAACCTTAACAAAAGCAAGATAAACAACCCAATCAAAAAATGGACAATGGGCCCAAATAGATACTTTTCGAAAGAGGATGTTCAGAAAGCCAAGAGACATGAAAATATGCTCAAAGTCACTAATCATCCGAGAGTTGCAAATCAAAACGACAATGAGATACTATCTCACACCTGCCACAATGGCTATCATCAACAAATCAACAAATGACAAGTGCTAGCCAAGATGCTGAGAAAAAGGAATCCTCCTGCACTGCTGGTGGGAATGCAGATTGGTACAGCCACTGTGGAGAACAGTATGGAGTTTCCTCAAAAAACTAAAAATGGAACTCCCATTTGACCCAGTGATCCCACTTCCAGGAATATATCCTAAGAAACTAGAAACACCAATCAGAAAGGATATATGCACCCTTAAGATCATAGCGGCATAATTTACAATAGCTAAGATTTAGAAACAGCCTAAGTGTCCATCAGCAGATGAATAGATTTAAAAAACTGTGGTACATCTACACAATAGAATACTACTCTGCTGTAATAAGGAAGGAACTCTTACCATTTGCAACAGCATGGATGGACCTAGACAGCATTATGGTAAGCAAAATAAGCCAGTTAAAGATAAATATCACATGATCTCACTTAT
>PVJC01030761.1:10139-21114 GCA_004026665.1 Murina feae
GAGTGGGGGGATAAGAACACATATGTAATACCATAATCAATAAAGGAAAACAAATAAAAATATCAAAGAACTATCTTACAGAAATGCAATCATATCAGATTTATGGTATGACCATACAGAATAAATAAGCTTTCAGTTTGGTTTATATCTGGATGCTGCTGACTTTGAAACTAATTATTTCACAGGCATGTTGTTTAAAAAATCTTTTGTGGGAAATTATCTGTTACCAAAAGAAAATATATCTTTCCACTAAAAAGACAAAATAAATCTAAAAAATCATGAATTCCTATTTTTGTAAGCAACAATTAAAAAAGGTTATGTGGCCCTGACTGGTTTGGCTCAGTGGATAGAGCGTCAGCCTGCAAACGGAAAGGTCCCAGGTTCAATTCCAGTCAAGGGCATGTACCTTGGTTGCAAGCACATCCCCAGTGGGAGGTGTGCAAGAGGCAGCTGATCGATGTTTCTCTCTCATCGATGTTTCTAACTCTCTATCTCTCTCCCTTCCTCTCTGTAAAAAATAAATAAAATATATTTAAAAAAGAAAAAAAAAAGGTTATGTGGATGGACAGATTCCTTTCCTGTTTGAAAGGAATTGGATGGGAACTGGGGACACCACTGGATGTGGCGCAGCTTTAAGATTTTAACACAGAATACCTCAGTGAATGATTTTACTTTACTCCAGGACAGCTTTTCAGTTAAGACCAAGAACAGTTTTCTAATTTGAATTATCAAATAGTTTTAAAAAGAAGAAAGGGGTTAAAAAGAAGAAAGGGGTTAAAAAGAAAATACTGTGGGACCTGGGCCTTATTTGATATAAATAAAAGTTTAAAGTGTGCATACATATACAGATTGAGTTAACTAATATGGATGATAGCCTATATATTGTGTAGTTTTAGTTTATTAAGATTCATGTGACTATACTCCTTCAAATATTTAATTCAAGGTATAAAACTTAAAAATTTCTTGGAATTGTTAGCTCTGGTTTACTCTGGTGAAGGGGTATGGACCAGATGGCTGGAGGGACAAAGGAGAGAAAAGGAAATCTTTACTTTATAGCATACTTTGGTATCTTTCAAATTTCATATCATGTGAATGAATTCCTCTATTCAAAGCAAGTATAAAAATTAAAGTTCTGTTATGATTCTACTATTTTTCTTTAGATGTGCACAGACAATGAAGGGAGAAGAGTTAAAAAGGCATATTTTATTCACTGGCTTTTGTACTACTTAGGAACCATCTTTTTTGGATACAAATCACATTTAGAGCAAATAAGATTCCAAAACTGAATTAACTGGAACAGAAAAAAAGCCAACAAGTTAGCATGTTGACATGTAATATAGCATTTAACCGTTTCTTCGGGACGGGGTAAGCCACGCCCACCAGCCAATCAGAGCTGCTGTATGCAAATTAGCCCAGCCAAGATGGCGGAGGCCAAAGCCCGGTGTGCGGCTTCTCCGGGGCTGCGGCCTCCGCCATCTTGGGAGCCTCCCACCTGGGAAGGCATCCAGCGCCTTGGGCCTGCGGATGCCTTCCTAGGCGGGTACCTTGGGGGGGGGGGGGGGGGGAGGCGAGGACCAGGCAGCTGGACCCTGCGGCCCCCGCCTGGGAGGCTGTGGGGTGGCCAGTGCCACCCCAGCCTTGGCTTCCCGGGCGGGAGCCTTCCGGGGCGTGGGGACAAAGGTGGCCGGACCCCACGGCCTCCCGGGCGGGTGAGGCCGTGGGGTGGCCAGCACCACCCCAGCCTTGGCTTCCCGGGCGGGAGCCTTCCGGGGCGCGGGGACGAGGCGGCCGGACCCCCGTGGGCCCCGCCCAGGAGGCCATGGGGTGGCCAGCGCCACCCCAGCCTCGGCTTCCCAGGCAGGTGGCCCGTAGGGTCAGTGGGAGCTGTGGCCGCCCTGAAAACTGCCCTCAGCCCCTCACCCAGGCTTGCTATACCCCCTGGGGTGAGGGTCTCCACTGGGGAGCTTGGCCAGCTTGCAAACAGACATTGGCCCCTCACAGGGTGGCCAGGCACACCAGTAGGTGGACATCCCCGTAGGGGTCCCAGACTGGAAGAGGGCACAGGCCGGGCTGAGGGACCGCCCCCCCCCCCCCCCCCCGTGCACAAATTTTTGTGCACCGGGCCCCTAGTTTAAAATAAAAATTTTGATTCTTATTGATGGCACTTCCCGCAGTTAGAAGTTTTGCTAGTTTTTGGTACTTGGTGAGAAATACATAAGCTAAAGTCTGTAGCTACAGACATTGGACATTAAAACTAACCTAACATGCTTAAAATGAAAAAAGTTTATTCAACTTCTTTATGACAGACCTTTACTGTTTACGTGGATGCCTTTTTTCTCTTTTCCCTGTCAAGCTTAGGCTAAAGGTACCTTCAGGCTCTTAGGCTGCTGTCGAACCTCCATGACATGCTTTCGCCTTAATTCCCGTTCTCTTCGCTTGTTATATTCCAGCTGGTTAGTGAGTTCCGTTTGATGCTGTAATCTGATCAACTCACAGCGCATCTTCTGAATTGTGTTGAGGTGACGAAACTCTAGTTCTTGCATGGATTCATGTTGTCGCAGTAGCATGGCATGCTCTAAGTCCTTTTGAGTCTGCCTTTTATTTAACTCCTAATCCAAAAAACAAGAGACAAAAGGTATAATTTACTGCCGTATAATGGCAGGAAAAAATAACCTAAGAAACAGAATAACCAGAAAAGAAATGTAAAAACCAAGTTCAATAATGACTGCATAGTAAATATTAGAATTTTAATGACTTTTACTGTAGGAAATGTGCAATTAGTAGCACAAATTTCCTTGTCATTTGCTATTCATTAATACTATTTTTTGAAATAAGATTAAGACAAATATATCTGAAGAAGCTTAATGTCTTTTTCCTTTCCTTCTTTTATGTATTGCTTCTTAATTATATATTTGAAGAGGTCCCTAAGTCATCCTTTGACTTTTTTCAGACTACACTCTTCAATTCTATTGCATATAGTATGCCTGATATAGTGTAGTGGTCAAGAACATGGACTCAAGAACTAGACTGCCTGTATTCTAAATCCTGGGCCTGCTACTTAGGAACAGTAAGTCCTTGGGTTAGTTATTTAAACTCTCAGTGCTTCAGTTTCATCACTTCTCAAAATAAGAGATAACAATTTCGCTATTTCATAGATTTAATGTGCGGATGAAATGAGTTCATAAATGGAAAGTTCTCAGAATACTTGGCACGATGCTCAATGAATGTTATTATTCTTGCCTTGGCTGGTGTGCTCAGTGGTCAGAGCATCAGCCTGCACACCAAACGGTCACAGGTTTGAGTCCTGGCCAATGGGAGGTATCTGGGTTGCAGGTTCCATACACACGTGTGGGAGCAACTAATCGATGTGTCTCTCTCACATTGATGTTTCTCTCTCTCTCCTTCCCCACTTCCTTCCACTCTCTTTAAAAATTAATGGAAAAAATGCCCTCACGCCTAGGATGAGTATTTAAAAAACTGTTGTTATTTTTTCTTCAGATTAAAAAGAACAAGTGTTAAAATTAATACAACAAAGAGTTGGTTCTTTGAAAAGATTAAATAAAATTGACAAATCTAAATAGGCTGATTAGCAGTGAGGAAGTTGAAACCACCACCAACACCTTACCTTTTAAAAACTAGAAGTCCAGACCAGATGGCTTCATTCATGAATTCTACCAAACATTCTAAGAAGATTTGAAACCTATCCGTCTCAAACTCTTTCCGTCTCAAACTCTTCCAAAAAACTGAAGAGGAGGCAATACTTCTTAACACTTTTTATGAGGCCAACATATAACCCTTATACCAAAATCTGACGAGAATAACACACACACAAAAAAAACTACATACCAATATCACTGATGAATATTGATGTAAAAATCCTAAACAAAATACTAGCGAGTAGAATGCAACAATACATTAAAAAAATAATACATCATGATCAAGTGGGGTTCATTTCAGGAGCACAAGGATGATTCAACATATGCAAATCGATTAAGGTAATACATCACATTAACAAAAGAAAGGATAAAAATCACATGATCTTATCAATAGGTGCAAAAAAGCATTTGATAAGACACAACATCCATTTTAAAAACACTCAATAAAACAGGTATAGAAGGAAAATATCTCAACATAATAAGGCTATATATGACAAACCCACAGCCAAAAATCACACTCAATGATGGAAAACTGAAGACTTTTCCTAAAAAATCAGGAACAAGACAAGGATGCCCACTCTCACCACTGTTATTCAACATAGTTCTGGAAGTCCTAACAATCAGGCAACAGAACGTAATAAAAGGCATCCAAATTGGGAAGGAAGAAGTAAACATGTCACTATTTGCAGATGACATGATTCTGTACATAGAAAATCCTAACAACGCCACCAAAAAATTATTAGAAACAATAAACAATAAAGTTGTAGGATACAAAATCAATGTACTAAAACCCAATGCTTTCCTATATACTAACAACGAAACTTCAGAAAAAGAAATGAAAAATATTTTCTTTTGCAGTTGCAATCAACAAAGGATGTGAAAGACCTACATACTGAAAACTAAAAAGCATTATTAAAAGAGATTGAAAAAGACACAACGAAATGAACACAGATCTGTGTTCATAGACTTGAAGAATCGATATAGTTAAAATGGCTATATTACCCAAAGCAATATGCAATTTCAATGCAATTCCCATCAAAATCCCAGTGTTATTTTTTAAAGAAACAGAACAAAAAAGTCATCAGATTTGTATGGAACCACAAAAGACCCCAAATAACCAAAACAATGAAGAAAAGAATGAAGCTAGAGGTATCACACTGACTTCAAATTATACCACAGAGCTATGATAATCAAAACAGCATGGAATTGACAGAAATGGAATAGAATTGAGAGCTCCAATATGAAACCACATGTACATAGGCAGAATTTTCAGCAAAAAAGCCAGAAACACACCATGGAGAGAAGAAAGCCTCGTCAATAAGTGGTTCTGGGAAACCTGGAAAGCCATATGCAGAAAAATGTAACTAGATTACAGTTTATCCTCATGAACAAAAATTAATCAAAATGGATCAAATATCTAAATGTGAGATCTGAAACAATAAATTACACAGAAGAGAACATAAGTTTTAAAGTTGTGAACTTTGGTCACGGAGAACATTTTATGAATTTTACCCCAAAGGCAAGAGAAGTAAAGGCTAAAAATAAATGAATGGGACTATATCAAACTAAAAAGCTTCTGTAGAGCAAAAGTAACCGATAACAAAATAAAAAGGCAACCAAATGAATAGGAGGTGATATTTGCAAACAACAGTTCTGACAAAGATTTAATATTCAAAATATATAAAGAACTCATAAAAATCAACACTAATCAAATTAAAATATGGGCAGAGGACCTGAACAGACACTTCTCCCAAATGGCCAACAGTTATATGAAAAGATGTTCAACTTCACTAGCCATTAGAGAAATGCAAATTAAAACTATGAGATACCGCCTCACCACCTGTTAGAATGGCTATTATCAACAAAGATAGGTAATGAAAAGTGCTGGAGAGGTGTAGAGAAAAGGAAACTCTCATTCAGTGCTGCTGAGAATATAGATTGGTACAGCCACTACGAAAAACAGTCTGGCAATTCCTCAAAAAATTAAGAATAAAGTTACCATTAAGACTCAGCAATTCCTTTCCTGGGTAATGTACCTGTAAAACTCAAAAACATATACCTGCAAAGATCTATGCATCCTATGTTCATTGCAGCACTATTCATAGTGGCCAAGACATGGAAACAACCAAAGTGTCCTTCAATAGATGACTGGATAAAGAAGATGTAGCACATACATACAATGAATTCTACTCAGCCATAAGAAAAGACGAAATACTGACATTTCCAACAACATGGACAGACCTTGAGAATATCATGCTAAGTGAAATAAGTAAGTCAGAAAAAGCTAAAAACCACATGACCTCACTCATATATGGGATATAAAATTGAAACTCATGGGCACAGACAACAGTGTGGTGCTTACCAAAGGCAAGGGGGGAGGGTATTAGGGGCTGGAAAGATGGTTTGACTTTGGGTGATGGGCGCACAGTGCAATACACAGATTTCACATCACAGAAATATACACTTGTAGAAGTCAAATCAAAGTTGCCCTTTTTGCCTAAAACCTTTTTCCAGAGGACAACAGTTTGTTGCAAATGTTTCCCAACCTTCCCCAGCTCATCATAACATACCTATTACAGAAAAACATACAGTTTTTAAAAAATCAATAACAATATACAATATAGGCATGTAATATGCTTTCTTCACTCAATAATATAATGGACATATATCCACATCAGATCACTACATATAGATCTTTTTTTAAAGTTTTTAAGTAAGTTCTGCTTTGCAATACCATAATCTTTCTGGGTTTTTTTGTTTTTGTTTTTTGCTTTATAAACAAATTTTCAATAAATATCCATGTGCGATGCATCATGTAATTACATTATTATTTCTTAAGGTTACATTTCTAGAAATGGATTTGATGGATAAAAGCATACATGAATATTACATTTTATTTATTTATTTTTTGTTAATCCTAACCCAGGAATACTTTTTCTATTGTTTTTTTCTAGAGTGTAAGGGAGGGTGGTGGTGGTAGTGAGGGGAAGGGGGCAGAGGAGAGATCAATGTGAGAAAGACACATTGATTGGTTGCCTCCCTGCATGTGCCCCAACCAGGACAGGGGATGGAACCTGCAACCCAGGGATGTGCCCTTGACTTGGAATTGAACCTGAGACTCTTCAGTCAATGCTCTAACCACTGAGAACACTAGCCAGGGCTGCATATTACATTTTAAGCATCACTTCTGAATTATGTTCCAAAAGGGCAGTTTCAATTTATACCAGCAGTTCTCAACCTGTAGGTCGCGACCCCTTTAGGGGTCGAACGACCCTTTCACAAGGGTCGCCTAAATACATTCTGCATATCAGATATTTACATTATGATTCATAACAGTAGCAACATTACAGTTATGAAGTAGCAATGAAAATAATTTTATGGTTGGGGGTCATCACAACATGAGGAACTGTATTAAAGGGTCACGCACGGCATTAGGAAGGTTGAGAACCACTAATTTATACTCTTACCAATACTACCCATTTCTCCATGCCACTATTCAGACTCAATGCCTTTGAATAACTATGCTATATTTGAAGCTTATTTTAAGTCACTCTTGTAAATAAATTTACCCATGCTCACAGGTACCTCTGATAATGAGATCTACTGTTTTCACTAGTATAAGAGTTTTAGGATTTGTCTAATTAAAAATTATCTATAATAATAAAAGCATAGCCTAGGTGGTTTGGCTCAGTGGATAGAGCGTTGGCCTGTGGACTCAAGGGTCCCGGGTTTGATTCCAGTCCAGGGCACATGCCTGGGTTTCCGGCTCAATCTCCATTGGGGGGCGTGCAGGAGTCAGCCAATAAATGGTTCTCTCTCATCACTGATGTTTCTATATCCCCCCTACCTTCTTCTCTGATATCAATAAACATACATAAAAAAAAAATAAAAGCGTAATATGCTAATTAAACTGGACGTTCTTCTAGACATCCTTCCTTCCTGACAAAGCTGCAGCAGGTGGGGGCCATAGCAGAGGTGGCAGAGGCGCCCTGGCTGCTGCCACTGCCATGGCCAGGGGCCAAGGCCCTTGCATGAATTTTGTTCATTGAGGCTCTAGTATGATTATATTGCCTTCCACGTGCTTAGAGATCAACCATCATGATGAACAACACAATAACGATATGGACCAGGAAGTTCATGACCAACAGACTATTTCAGTGGAAACAAATGAACACTGGTGTCCTTTATACCCTGGGAAGGCAACAGTACCTAAGACAGAAACTCATGAAAAACTAGCCAAAATGTATAAGACCACACCAGATGTCAACTTTGTGTTTGGATTCAGAATCCATTTTGGTGGTGGCAAGACAATTGGCTTTGGCATGATTTAGGATTCCTTGGATTACATAAATAAAAATGAATCCAAACATAGATGCTTACAAAATATGGCCTGCATGAGAAAGAGAAGACCTCAAGAAAACAGAAAAAGGAATGCAAGAATAGAATGAAGAAAGTCAGGGGGACTGCAAAGGCCAATGGTGGTGCTAACAAAAAGTGAGCTGGAGATTGGACAACAGAACTAAAGATTATTTAGTGACTTTATCTGTGGTTATTGTGCAGTTTTTCATGACAGGATTAATAAACTAAGAACTTGTATGTGAAAATAAATGTGTCAAATGATAACATACACTTCATGGCATCCATTGCAAATCAAAGGCATAATAAATTATCCAATTAATTTTTTCATATTTAAAAGCTAATACTTCTTTTATTCATGGATTTAGTATTTATTAAATAAAATGTTTATTGAATGCTTACTATGGGTCAGATACTAAGCATAAAAGACCCAAACTGAATCTGTGACTTCATATAACTTCTTTTAGAAAAAAACATTGATTTTAGAGAGAAAGGAAAGAGGACGAGGGGCGGGGGGAAGGGGAAGGAGGGGAAAGGAGAGAAGGGAGAGAGGGAGAGAGAGTCATTGATTTGTTATTCCACTTAGTTATGCATTCATTGGTTGATACTTGTATGTGCCCTGACCAGGGATCAAGTCTGCAATCTTGGCACATCAGGATGACACTCTAACCAACTGAGTTACCCGGCCAGGGCCTATGACTTCATGTAATTTCCATTCTAGTGGGGAAGAGAGACTTCCTCCAAAAAAGCGCATGTATATGTGAGAGAGAGAATACAAAGAAAAACATTTAAAGAAGGGAGAAAGATTTTGCAATCAAGGAAGGAATTTCTGAGGAGGAGACATTTGAAGAGAGGTATGAAGGAAAGGAGAAAACAAGTCACATGGATATCAGGGGAAGAAGGACTTAGGCAGAGGGAAGTGTAAGTGCAAAAGTCTTGAGGTTGGGATGTGAGTAACATATAGGGTATCCTCAAAAATGTATACATACTTTACAGCTGATCGCTCAATTAATGTTTTTTTCTTTTCAGATTTAACTCATTGGAATTAATAATCATTCAAAACATGTATACATTTTTAAATCCTGATTTCACATCATTTAAACGTACCTCCCTGACAAGGTCCTGCTCTAAGTTATGGCGTCCAAGTAACATTCTTCTCTTGAAGCGGCGGCACTCCAGCTCTAGGTATTGTCTCTGACGACGAAGAAGATTAGCCTCTTCTTCTGCTTGGAAATGCTGTATATTCTCCTTCTGCTTTGAAAGCCACTCCTGTTTTTCTTTTTTTGGAGTGCTCTGGTTTTCATTCAGCTCCTAGCAACATAAAAAAACCACTGAGTTCAAAATATTTAAAAATTAACTATATGAATGTACCATTTGGTATCTGATATCTTATCCTAAACAATAAAAACATAATATGCTAGGTGTCCCACCATTCAACCTTTTGACCAGTTGCTATGACATGCACTGACCACCAGGGCGCAGACACTCTGACTGGTAGGTTGGCTTGCTGCTGGGGTCTGGCCAACTAGGACTGGATGAGATGGGCCAGACACACCCTGGAGCTCTCCCGTGGTCCCTCCCTGACCCTGATCGTGTACTGGTGGGGTCCCTTGGCCTGGTCTGGCAGGGATCAGGCCGAAATCAGCTCTCCGACATCCCCCGAGGAGTCGCACAGGTGAGAGAGCACAGGTCAGGCTGAGGGATCCCCACTGGTGCCCGAATACGTGCACCAGGCCTCTAGTATTTAAATAAAATATTTTACCTACGTCCTCTCTAATGAATAGGCAGGGCAATGACCTTAAGGAGGTAGGTAATATTTTCCTTTTCCTTGAGTTATCCATGAAGTAGGACAGGAAAGAGAAATGTACACTGGAAAGCATGCATACTCTTGTAACTTCACAGAGCTGAATTTATGATAGTTTCTAGCCTCAAAAGCACAAAATGACTGGTAAATGAAGTAAAACACACCTTTCTTTACATCTTTTCTGTGACAGAAGGCAATGATTTCAGGTAAAAATAGTATGTGAATTAAAATTAGGGCTAAAATACAGTTGTTTCACTTCTTGTTTTTAAATGGTCTAAATATTAATTTTTTTGAAAAATTACAGACTCAATGTAAAATAATTAAAAATTAAATAGGAAAATCAACAAAACCATGGAAGAACAGAGATCTTCCTCATGTATGGCATTTAATATTTAGCATTAATAACCACTGAATAATCAAAACCAATGTTTTACTACAGCATTTTAAGTAACATCTCATAAACTAATAAATGGAAAACATACATTTTATTGGGTGAGATGAGAGCATTGACAATATACTCAGTGAGGCAAACCCTAAAATTCTAATTAACACTAGTATATTTTCAATCTAAAAGGCATCACCATATGCCTTTTAGGTTAAAAGGCATCACCATATGCCTTTTAGATTAAAAATCAATATAAATTAGCTATCTTTCCTAGATATAAAATGATTATTCAGAGATTACTAACCTTATGGTTTTTCCTGTTATTATGAAAGAGACCAATTCTTTGCAACTTTAGTTCATAAAATATTCAAACAACATAAAAATAAAAACCACATAAATTAGTAGCTCTCAATGTAAGGGTGTATATGTATGCACACTATGGGACAAGTCAGTTACTTAATAAATGCACAGGAAAGCCATTATAAGTAAAATTATTTTCAGATATTTCTTTTTAGATCTTAATCAACTGAGGATCTTACTTCACTGATGAGTAATTGATTATAATCAATGTCTACATTTGAATCCATGTTTAGTGAACAAAAGCAACAAAAGAAAACTTTATTCTGCATAGGGAATCCTATCTAATAAAAAAGTAATATGCAAATTGACCATCACAAGATGGCTTCCCTCACGTGGTCAAAGATGGCTGTCACAAGATGGCCAGCAAAGGAGGGCAGTTGGGAGGGACCCAGGCCTGTAAGGGATGGCAGTTGG
>PVJC01030762.1:0-21001 GCA_004026665.1 Murina feae
AAATAGTAAATTGGATTGTTTTTCAGTTTATTTCATAGAATTCATTATTGGTGTAGAAAAATGCCATGGATTTTTGGCTGTTAATTTTTTATCCTGCTACATTTATAAATTTATTTAATAAATCTAGTAGTTTTTTGATGGAGTCTTTAAGGTTTTCAATGTACAGTATGATGTCTTCTGCAAATAATGAGTTTTATTTCCTACTTTTCAATTGAAGCCTCTTATTTCTTCTTTTTGTCTGATTGCTATGGCTAGCACTTACAGTACTATGTTGAACAAGAGTGGTGAAAGAAGGCATCCCTGTCTTGTTCCTGTTCTTAGAGGAAATAGTTTTAGTTTTTTCCCGTTGAATATGATGTTGGCTGTAGGTTTGTCATATACGGCTTTTATTGTGTTGAGTTATGCTCACTCTATTCCCAGTTTGCTGAGAGATTTTATTTAAAAAGTGTGTTGGATTTTGTTGAATTCTTTTTCTGCATCTAATCTAATACAAGCATAATATTGAAATCAACTGTTTCCCCTGGGATACCTAAGATATGCCCACTAGCCAAAGCCACGCCCACAAGCCTATCAGAGTGGCTGCATGCAAATTAATCCAGCCAAGATGGTGGCTGGCAGCCACAGAGAGAACATGAGAAGCGGCGGGCAGCAGCACAGGCTAGGCGGGTGGTGATGGGTGCTTCGCGGGCAATGGTGGCAGTGGGTCCAAGGTGCGCAGGGACCTGGCCTGTGGGGCAGGCCAGTCCCACACCCCAGTGGCTGTGAGCTCCAGTTGGCTGGCACTGCTGCCTGCTGCTGGGGAAGGAGGCACGTGGGGACCAGCCCCGCACCCCAGTGGCCGTGAGCCCCATGTTGGCTGGAGCCAGCCGCTGGGGAAGGAGGTGTGTGGGGACCCAGACTGTGGGGCGGGGTGGAAAAACCCCACACCCCAGCAGCTGTGAGTTCCGCATCAGCTGGAGCCAGCCGCTGGGGAAGGAGGTGAGTGGGCACCAGGCCCTGCACCCCAGCGGCTGTGAGCCCCACATTGACTGGAGCCAGCCACTGGGAAAGGAGGTGCACAGGGATCGGGCCCAACACTCCAGCAGCTGTGACCCCCCCCCCCCCGCTTGTCTGGCGCTGCTGCCACTGGAGAAGGAGGCTCCAGGGACCCAGCCTGCAGGAGAGGGAAGTTGTGAGGGACCCAGGCCTGCAGGGGAGGGCAGTTGGGGGCAATCAGGCCAGCACAGGAGCAGTTAGGCATTTATCAGGCTGGCAGGGGAGTGGTTAGGGGCAATTGGCAGGCAAGAGGTTGGGAGCCAGCAGTCATGGATTATGAAAGGGATGTCCTACTGCCTGTTTAGGCCAGATCCCATGGATCTGAGGGACACCACCACCCCCCTCCACCCCCACTCTATGCACGAATTTTGTGCACTGGGCCTCTAGTCAGTTTATATGGTCATGTGACTTTTGTCTTGCAATCTGTTTCTGTTCTGTATCACATTTATTGACTTGTGAATATTGTACCACTCTTGTATTCCTGGAATAAATCTCATTTGTTTATGGTGTATGGTCTTTTTAATGTATTGCTGGATCTGATTTGCTAACATTTTGTTGAGGATATTAGCATCTATGTTCATCAGAAATATTGGCTTGTAGTTCTCTTTCTTCATCTGTCTTTATATGGTTTGGGAATTAGGGTAATGCTAGATTCATTGAAAGTATTTGGACATATTCCTTCTCATTGTATTTTTTGAGTAGTTTGAGGGGGATAAGTGTTAGTTCTTCTTTGAATATTTGGTAAAACTCCCCTTAGAAACCATCCAGACCAGGGCTTTTGGTTGCTGGGAGTATTTATATTACTGCTTCAATTTCATTGATATTTATTGACCTATTCAAGTTTTCTGATTCTTCCTGATTGAGTTTAGGAAGGTTTTATTTTTCTAGGAATATGTCCATTTTGTCCATGTTGTTCCATTTGTTGGAATTAATTTATTCATAGTATTTTTTTATGATCCTTTGTATTTCTGTGGGATCAGTTGTTACTTCACCTCTTTCGATGCTGATTTTGTTTATTTGGGTCCTTACTCTTTTCATTTTAAATATTATTATCCACACATCTCAAATTTCTTCCTCACTCTACTGTTTGTCATCAGGATGAAGAAACAGAAAGTTCTTGTTAGGTTTTTTCAAACATATTAAAAAATTATGGGACTGAAAGGGACCTTAGAGTTCATTAATTATCTAAGAATGGAGTTTTCATACATTTATTAGCAAGTTACACATTTCCAGTTACTAAGTTGATTATTTTTCTTTCTTTTCCTTAACATGGTATGTCATCCATAAAAAGAACAAAAAGAAAAATTAATGCAAGTAGTGTAATATATCTAGTATAAATACAACACAAACATGAAGTCTAGGATGACTGATATTCAATTAATATCTTAGCATGAGAAAAATCTGTGTAAGAATAAACCTGGTGTAATATAATCAGTTAGTCTGTTTTTATCCATAATAGGTATTAATACATTGTTATTTTAAATTTATTTACATCAAATTTTTAATGAATAACTGTGTAATAGACATATGAAATATTGATCTTTTGTATCTAATACAAAACTACTAAGTGATTTCTGAATCATTAGTTGCATATACCAAATTTTCCATTAAAACATTCCAGTAATGATAAACAGTTTTTTTAATTCTGACTCTTAATAGAATATTAAAAATGAGTTCTCAAAAATGTAAATATGAAAAATGTTATTGAATAACCATAATGTGCTCTTGTTAGCTAAAGTTATTATTTTGTTTATATGATTAGTTTGAAATGTAACTTGGTAGTATATGCTGAATGATGTAATATGAAAGCATTCATATATTAGCATGTATAAATCCTAATAGACATAAAGCTTCTGAAAGCTATTTTAACAAAGCTATTCACAGATAAACACAGAGTGTCTATTATTATGGTTTTTTTTTTCTGTGTGGTCTTTTAAAACAATCATTCCCAGTTTTCTGTTTATTATTGTACTTAGTTTAAAGGGAATTTGCCAAGTGATCCCTGGACTTCAAAATTTAGACCTGCTTTCAGGACAAATTAATATCTTTGGAAACCCAATATGCCTCAACTGCCATCTAACAAATGCAGAATTAATAGAGACATTGAATAAGTATCTCTGTATAGCTTGGTGGTGGTGGAGGAACAGAGAGGGGTACCTTGAAGATGTAAAAAGTTCAATATAATAAAGTCAATAGGTTGTTTTATTTTAGGTAATGACAATTAACATAAAATAATAAAATATCATATATGAAAATTAGCATGGAACAATAGATATAAATATTTTTACCAAGTTATACTGCTCTGTGCATTAATATGAAATACTTGTTTAGTTATCAACTGGTTCCATTACTTTAGTAGACTAAAACATTATATTATTTTTTTATGCTTTTACAATGTTTTTATTTTTTTCTCTTTTTTGATTAAGATATTACAAATGTGACTGTATCCCCACAATGTCCCCTCATTCCCCCACTCTTGCCCTCACCCTAACCCCCTGTTGTCCACATCCATCACTTATGTCCCCACACCCTCCCCTACCTTCCCTCTGAGTTTTGAGCATCTGATAGATGCTTCTTTGTCTCTATATCAGTTTTTGTTCATCGATTTATGTTGTTCATTATAATCCACAAATGAGTGAGAGCATGTGATATTTATCTTTCTCTGACTGACTTATTTCACTTAGCATAATGCTCTCCAGCTCCATCCATGCTGTTGCAAATGTTAAGAGTTCATTCCTTTTTACAGCAGCATAGTATTCCATTGTGTGGATATACTACAGTTCTTTAATCCATTCATCTGCTGATGGGCACTTAGGCTGATTCCAAATCTTAGCTATTGTAACGTGCACTGCTATGAACATAGGGGTGCATATATTCTTTCTGATGAGTGTTTCAAGTTTCTTAGGACATAGTCCTAGAAGTGAGATCCCTGGGTCAAATGGGAGTTCCATTTTTAGATTTTTTAAGGAAACTCCATACTGTTCTCCACAGTGGCTGCACCAGTCTGCATTCCCACCAGCAGTGAACGAGGGTTCCTTTTTATCATCATCCTTGCCAGCATTTGTCATTTATTGATTTGTTGATGTTAGCCATTCTGGCAGGTATGAGATGGTAGCTCATTGTTGTTTTGATTTGCATCTCTTGGATGATTAGTTATTTTGAGCATGTTTTCATATGTCTCTCAGCCTTAGGTATGTCCTCTTTCAAAAAGTGTCTATTTAGGTCCATTATCCATTTTTTGCTTGGGTTGTTTACCTTTGTTTTGTTAAGTTGTATGAGTTCCTTATAAATGTTGGAGATTAAACCTTTATCAGTGATAACATTGGAAAATATGTTCTCCCATGCAGTGGGTTTTCTTGTTTTGCTGATGGTTTCTTTTGCTGTGCAGAAGCTTTTTATTTTGTTATAGTCCCATTTGTTTATCTTCTCTTTAGTTTCCAATGCCTTTGGAGCTGTGTCGGTGAAGAAAGCAATTCAGCATATGTCTGAGATTTTGTTGCCTTTGAATTCCTCTAATATTTTTATGGTTTTCCATCTTACATTTAAGTCATTTATCCATTTTGAGTTTATTTTTGTGTATGGTGTTAGTTGGTGGTGTAGTTTCATTTTTTGCATATATCTGTCCAATTTTCCCAGCACCATTTTTTGAAGAGACTGGCTTGACTCCATGGTATGTTCTTGCTTCCTTTGTCAAATATTAATTGAGCATATTGGTTCAGGTTGACTTCTGGGTTCTCTATTCTATTCTATTGATCTATATGTCTGTTCTTGTGCTAGTACCAAGCAATGAGGTACCATCTCACACCTGTAAGAATGGCTATCATCAACTGATCAACAAACTACAAGTGCTGGAGAGGATGCGGAGAAAAAGGAACCCTCCTGCACTGCTGGTGGGAATGCAGACTGGTGCAGCCACTTTGGAGAACAGTATGGAGTGTCCATTTGACCCAGTGATGCCACTTCTGGGAATATTTCTCAAGAAACCAAAAAAATACCAATCTGAAAGGATGTATGGATCCCTATGTTCACAGCAGCACAATTTACCATAGCTAAGATTTGGAATCAGCCTAAGTGCCTATCAGCAGATGAATAGATTAGAAAACTGTGGTACATCTACACAGTGGAATACTATGCTGCTGTAAAAAGAAGGAGTTCTTAGCATTTGCAGCAGCATGGATGGAACTGGATAACATAATGCTAAGTGAAACAAGCCAGTCAATGAAAGAAAAATACCACATGTTCTTACTCATCTATGGATAATAATAACCATTATAAACTGGTGAACAGAAATAGATACAGAGGCAGAGCAGCATCAAACGGCCTGTCAAATTACAGCAACAAGGACAGGGAGGATTGGAGGGGGTAATAGATCAACCAAAGGACTTTTATGCATGCCTTTAAGCATAACCAATGGATACAAAACACTGGGGGGTAGGGGAGGCTGGGAAAGGGCACTTGAAAAAATGAGGTATATGTACTACCCTTTGTAATACTTTATGCAATAAAAAAAGCATCCTGGAAAACAATTACAATGAAAACACAACAATCCAAAGTCTATGGGACACAATGAAAGCAATCCTGAGAGGGAAGTTCAGAGCTATACAGGCCTACCTCAAAAAACAAGAAAAACTAGTAATAAATTATCAAACCTTGCAATTTTAAGAATTAGAATGAGAGCAAAAAGAAAAGCCCATAGTATCCAAAAGAAAGGAAATAATACAGAACAGAGCAGAAATAAATGACATAGAGACAAAAACAATACAAAAGATCAATGAAACCAAGAGCTTGTTCTTTGAAAGGATAAACAAGATTGATGATCCTCTAGCTAGGCTCACCAAGAAGCAGAGAGAGAGGGCCCAAATAAACAAATTCAAAAATGAAAGAGGCAAAATAAGAACAGACCCTTCAGAAATACAAAGGATTGTTAAAAAATAGTATGAACAACTCTATTCCAACAAACTGGACAACTTAGAGGAAATGGACATATTCCTATAAAAGTATAACTTTCCACAACTCAACCAGGAAGAATCTAAAAACCTGAATAAGCTGATAACTATGGAAGAAATTGAAGCAGTTGGTAAAAATCTTCCAGTAAAAAAAAGCCTATAGCCAGATGCCTTTATAGGGGAGTTTTACCAAATATTCAAGGAAGAACTGAAACCTATTCTCCTCAGACTATTCAAAAAAATTCAAGAGGAAGGAACACTTCTAAGCTCATTCTATGACGCCAGCATCACCCTAATACCAAAACCAGATAAATACAACACAATGAAAGAGAATTACAGGCCAATACCCCTCATGAACATGGATGTCAAAATCCTCAACAAAATTTTAGCAAATTGGATCCAGCAGTACATCAGAAAAATCATACACCATGACCAAGTAAGTTTTATCCCAGGGATGCCAGGATGATACAATATCCACAAATCAATAAACATGATACATCACATAAACAAAGTGAGAGATAAAAATCACATAGTCATATCAATTGATACACAAAAAACATTTGACTAAATGCAGCACCCTTTCTTGATAAAAACTCTCAACAAGGTGGGAATAGAAGGATCATACCTAAACATAATTAAAGCCATATATGACAAACCCACAGCCAACATAAAAACTAAAGCAATTTCCCCTAAGACAGCAACAAGACTTGGATGCCCACTCTCACAACTCTCATTCAATTTAGTACTGGAGATCCTAGCTATTGCAATCAGACAAGAAGAAAAATAAAAGGAATCCAAATTTGGAAAAAAAAGTAAAGCTGTTCTTATTCACAGACGACATGATATTGTATAGAGAAAAACCTAAAGACTCCATCAAAAAATTATTAGACTTGGTGAAAAAAAATAGCAGCTGGCAGGAAGGAGGTGAAGGATAGAGGGTGAGTGAGTGAGTTGATGAAAGGAGAGTGTGTAGAGGTGTGTGGTGTGTTTGTGAGCGATTGAGGGACAGTTAAATCCAGCAGGAGCAGCGGGAGATGGCAGACCAGGCTCTCTGGAACAGGGAGAGACTGCCACTGCTGTGAACACTCCCCGGACTGTGGACTGCAGGACTTGGGTGAAGAGCCCATGCCATCTTGAAGGGGAGTGTGGCCTCTTCTAAGAACTCAACAGCACCACCACCCAGACAGGACTGGGACACTGCCTGCACAACCCGGCAGCCATTCCAGCAAAAAACCCCGGGATCTCCACTGCCAGTGGAGCATGGTGCCTGCAACAGTAAGTGAATCCTCCCCCTCCCCAGCAGCAAACCTCTGACCCCGCATTCACGTGTCTCCAGCTCCCAGCCCCTCACATTGGCACATACCAGCCCACAGAGCACCCAGGCAAGTGGCTCAACAGACTTCTCTGGGAAGCCACTGTGAGCTCCAGCTCACTGCACTCATGCATAGCTGTGCACAGGTGGCCCAGGCATGCGGCTCCATGGACTTCTCTGGGGAGACACTGTGGGCCCCAGCTCAGCACACTCACAAGTATCTGTGCAGAGGTCGCCCAGGAGTGCGACTCTGCAGACTTCTCTTGGGAGACACTGAGAGCCCCAGCTGGGTGTGATTTTTTGTTTACCTCACAACTACAGAATTCTGGACACCACAGTCACGTCTTTCCAGAACACAGGCCTCCTGAGCCCCAATACCTAACAGACAGTTCCTGGGTGCCACTGTGAGTCCCCACTGCGCAAATGTGATTTCAATCAAGGGCACAAGACAGCAAAAATTGGGACAACCCTCCATGGCTGCTGACTTCTAGACACCTCAGTTGCGCCTTTCCAGCTTGCAGACCTACATTAAGAGAACCCAAATAGCTCAAGTAGGGAGCTACACTAGACTGCCAAACTTAATCCAAGTCTTGAGAAGTCACACCAGTAGCATCATCCCCAAAAGAGACTGGGTAGCAAAGCAATTGGAGCTACAATTAAAACATTACAGCAAAACATGGGAAGACAAAAAAGCAATCCACAAAGGAAAGAAAAAGAGGAATCACCAGAAAGGGAGTTAAATGAAATAGAGCACACTAACTTATCAGAGAAAGAATTCAGAATAATGGTTATAAGGATGCTCAAACAACTGGAAGACAAGTACACACAACTCAATGAGAATTGTAAGGAGCTGAATGAGAAAGTCACCAATATGAAAGGAACCAAGAGGAAATGAAGAATGACATAGCTGCAATAAAGAACACAATGGAAGGCTTAAACAGTAGACTGGAAGAGGCTGAGGACCGCATCAGCGAATTAGAAGACAAGGTAGGAAAAAACACAAACACAGGCAACTGGAAAAAAAACTTAAAGAGCAATAGGAGAGCATATGGGAGCTCTGGGACAACACAAAATGACACAACATTCACTGAACAGGGATACCAGAAGGAGAGGAGGAGAGGCAAGGAATAGAAAATGTGTTTGAAGAAATAATGACAGAAAACTTCCCTGATAGTAGCAAGAAAAAATCTACACAAGTCCAAGAAGCACATAGAGCGTCAAACAAGATGAACTCCAAAAGACCAACACCAAGACACATCATAATTAAATTGGTAAACACCAGCAACAAAGCAAGAATCTTAAAGGCTGTGAGAGAAACAGAAAATTACCTACAAGGGATTTCCTATTAGAATATCAGCTGACTTCTCAACAGAAACACACCAGGCAAGAAGGGAATGGAATGAAATATACAAAGTGATGCAAAGCAAGAGAATGAATCCAAGAATACAATACTCATCAAGGTTATCATTCAGAATTGAAGGTGGAATCAGAAGCTTCACAGACAAAAAAGGACTAAGAGAGTTTGTTACTACCAAGCCGGCAATGCAAGAAATACTAAAGGGTCTGCTATAAAAAGAAGGAACAGAAAGAAAAGAAGAAACACAAACATTAAGGATAAAAATGACCTCAAACAAATACTTTTTGATAATAACATTAAATGTAAATGTATTGAATGCTCCAATCAAAAGAAACAGGGTAGCTCAGTGGATAAGAAAACAGGACCCATTTATCTGCTGTCTGCAAGAGACCCACCTCACAACAAAGGATTCACACAGACTGAGAGTGAAGGGATGGAAAATTTTTTTTCAGGCAAATGGAAATGAGAAAAAAGCTGGGGTTGCGATACTTATATCTGACAAAATAGACCTAAAAGTAAAGGCCTAACAAGAGATAAGGAAGGCCACTACATTATACTAAAGGGAGCAATTTGGCAAGAAGATATAACTCTGGTAAACATATATGCACCCAATACGGGAGCACCCAAATACATAAAACAACTTCTGGAAGACATCAAGGGAGAGATTGATAGCAATACAGTTATAGTAGGGGACTTTAATACCCCACTGACACCACTGAATAAATCCTCTAAAATAAAAAATCAGCAAAGAAATAGCAATTCTAAATGACTCACTAGATCAGATGGACTTAGTTGATATCTTCAGAATATTTCACCCCCAAGCTACAGAAGATACATTCTTCTCCCATGCACATAGGAAATTTTCAAAGATAGACCATATCTTAGGACATGGGCAAAGTCTTTTCAAGTTCAAAAGAGTAGAAATCATAACAAGCATCTTCTCAGATCACAATGGCATAAAACTAGAAATCAACTACAATAAAAATATTGAAAAAAATCAAACACTTGGAGGCTAAATACCATGTTATTAAATAATGAGTGGGTTACCAGAGAGATCAAAAAAGAAATAAAAATCATCCTGGAAACAAATTACAATGAAAACACAACAAGCCAAAAATCTATGGGACACAATGAAAGTAGTCCTGAGAGGGAAGTTCATAGCTCTACAGGCCTACCTCAAAAACAAAACAAAACAAAACAAAACAAAAAAAACACAAGAGAAACTGGTAATAAATGACCTAACTCTACAACTCAAAGAGTTAGAAAGAGAGCAACAAGAAAAACCCACAATATCCAGAAGGAAGGAAATAATAAAAATCAGAGCAGAAATAAACAACATAGAGACCAAAAAAAAAAAAAAAAATACAAAAGATCAACAAAACCAAGAGCTGGATCTTTGAAAGAATTAACCAGATTGATGAACCCCTCACCAGACTTACCAAAAATGAAGAGAGAGGACCCAAGTAAACAAAATCAGAAGTTGAAGAGGTGAAATAACAACTGACCCTACTGATACACAAAGGATTGTCAAAAAATACTACGAACAACTCTACTCCAACAAACTGGACAACCTCAATGAAATGGACACATTCCTAGAAAAATACAAGTTTCCAAAACTCAATCAGGAAGAAGCAAAAAACCTGAATAGGCCAATAACTACTGATGAAATTGAAACAGTCATCAAAAAGCTTCCAGCAAACAAAAGCCCTGGACCAGATGGCTTCACAGGGGAGTTTTACTGAACATTCAAAGAAGAAGTAAAGCCAATCCTTCTCAGACTATGCCAAAAAATTCAAGACGAAGGCACACTTCCAAGCTGTTTCTTTGAAGCCAGCATTATCCTAATACCAAAACCAGATAAAGACAGCACAAAGAAAGAGAATTACAGGTCAATATCCCTAATGAACATAGATGCTAAAATCTTCAACAAAATTCTAGTAAACCAGATCTAACTTTACATTAGGAAGATCATACACCATGACCAAGTGGGATTTATTCCAGGAATGCAAGGCTGGTACAATATCCGCAAATCAATAAACGTGATACATCACATAAACAAATTGAAAGACAAAAACCACATAATCATATCGATTGATGCAGAAAAGGCATTTGACAAAATCAAACACCCTTTCATGATAAAAACTCTCAGCAAAGTGTGAATAGAGGTATCATACCTCAACATAATAAAAGCCTTATATGACATACCCACAGCCAACATCATACTCAATGGTGAAAAACTAAAACCATTTCCCTTAAGAACAGGGACAAGATAGGGATGCCCACTTGCGCCACTCCTGTTCAACATAGTGCTGGAAGTGCTAGCCAATGCGATCAGGCAAGAAGAAGAAATAAAAGGCATCCAAATTGGAAGAGAAGAAGTAAAATTGTCATTATTCGCAGATGACATAATACTGTATTTAGAAAACCCTAAAGACACCATCAAAAAATTATTAGACCTAATAAATGAATATGGTAATGTACCAGGATACAAAATTAACACCAAGAAATCTACGGTATTTTTATATTCCAATAGTTAACTTACATAAAGAGAAATTTAAAAAACAATCCCATTTACCATTGCACCAAAAAAATTAATATACCTAGGAATAAGCTTAACCAAGGACACAAAAGACCTATACTCAGAAAACTAAGTACCTTGAAAAAAGAGATAGAGGAAGACATAAACAGATACAAGAACATTCCGTGTTCATGGATTGGTAGAATCAACATCATCAAAATATCCATACTACCCAAAGCAATCTATAGATTCAATGTAATCCCCATTAAAATACCAACAACACATTTCACAGATCTAGAAAGAACTCTTCAAAAATTCATCTGGAATAAAAAAAAAAAAAAAGCCCCGAATAGCTGTGGTGATCCTGCGAAAGAAGAACAAAGTAGGAGGGATCTCAACTCCAGATATCAAGCTGTACTACAAAGCCACTGTCCTCAAAACTGCTTGGTACTGGTAGAAGAATAGACATATAGATCAATGGAATAGAATAGAGAACCCAGAAATTTACTCGAACCACTGTGCTCAATTAATATTTGAAAAAGGAGGAAAGACCATACAATGAACCAAAACAGTCTCTTTAATAAATGGTGCTGGGAAACTTGGTTAGACACATGCAAAAAAATGAAATTAGACTACCAACTTACACCATACACAAAAATAAACTCAAAATGAATAAAGGACTTAAACATAAGAAAGGAAACCATAAAAATACTAGAGGATTCCACAGGTAGCAAAATCTCAGACATATGCCGAAAGAATTTCTTCACTGACACAGCTCCTAAGGCAATGGAAGCTAAAGGGAAAATAAACAAATGGGACTATATCAAAATAAAAAGCTTCTGCGCATCAAAAGAAACCATCAACAAAACAACAAGAAAACCCACTGCTTGGGATAATGTATTTGCCAATGATATCTCTGATAAAGGTTTAATCTCCAACATTTACAGGGAACTCATACAACTTAACAAAAGGAAGATAAACAACCCAATCAAAAAATGGGCAATGGACATAAATAGACACTTTTCAAAAGAGGACATAAATAAGGCTGAGAGACATATGAAAACACGCTCAAAGTCACTTATCACACGAGAGATGCAAATCAAAACAACAATGAGATACCATCTCACACCTGTCAGAATGGCTATTATCAACAAATCAGCAAACGACAAGTGCTATAGAGGATGTGGAGAAAAAGGAACCCTCGTTCACTGCTGGTGGGAATGCAGACTGGTGCAGCTACTTTGGAAAACAGTATGGAGTTTCCTCACAAAACTGAAAATGGAACTCCCATTTGACCCAGTGATCTCACTTCTGGGAATATATCCTAAGAAACACCAATTAGAAACAATATATGCACCACTATGTTCATAGCATCAGAATTCACCATAACTAAGATTTGGAAACAGCCCAAGTCCCCATCAGTAGATGAGTGGATTAAAAAACTGTGGCATATGTACACAATGGAATACTATGCTGTGGTGAAAAGGGATTTCTTACCATTTGCAGCAGCATGGAAGGAACTGGGGCGCATTATGCTAGGTGAAATAAGCCAGTCAGAGAAAGATAAATATCACATGATCTTACTCATTTATGGAATATAGTGAACAACATAAACTGATAAACAAAAACAGATCCAGAGACAGAGAAGCATCAATCAGATCATCAAACCTAACAGCAGTTCTCAATCTGTGGGTCACAAACCCTTTGGCGGTCAAATGCTCCTTTCACAGGGGTCTCCTAAAACCGTCCTTCATATCAGATATTTACATTATGATTCATAACAGTAGCAACATTACAGTTATAAAGTAGCAATGAAAATAATTTTATGGTTGGGTCACAACATGAGGAAGTGTATTTAAAGGGCCAGAAGGTTGAGAACCACTGCCTCAGAGGGAAGGTAGAGGAGGGTGGGGGTAAGGGGAAGAGATCAACCAAAGTCCTTATATGTAAGCATATAGGCTTAACCAATGGACACAGACAACAGGGGGTTGAAGGCTTCAGAGAGAGAGTTGGGGGATAATGTGGGGATAAGGACACATATGCAATAACTTAATCAATAAAGAAATTTTTTAAAAAGGTAAAATATATAGACAAACACATAATATTTTCATACCATAATGGTAATTGGTGATACATATATTATTTTAATTCTGGTATAGAAAATAAGAGACAAAATGTAAAAAATAATTATAACTAAAAAATGTTTAAAAGTATCCTATATAATAAGAGAAACATGCAAATTAACCATCCATCTGCTATGCTCAAGCCACACTCACAAGCCACACCCACCAGTCAATAAGGAGTGAGTATGAAAATTAACCCAACTAAGATGGTGGCAGCCAGGGAGCTGGAGCCAGCAGGAGGCTTGGGTTGTCCCCAGTGACAGAGGAAGCCAAGCTTCCTGCTTGCCCTGGCCGGCCCTAGGCTCCACTCAAGGCTACAAAGTTTAATTATAAAAGATAAATAAATCCCAGGGGGAAAAAAAAGAAAAAACAGAGAGGCTGGGAGCTTGGGTAGCCAAGGAGTGTAGCCAGCCTGAAAACAGCCATCTGCCCCTCACCCAGGCTGGCTAGGTGCCTCAGTGGGAACCCCCACCCTGAAGGGGTTGTGGCCAGTATGAAAACAGCCCTCAGCCCCTCACCCAGTCTGGCCAGGCACCCCAGCAGGACCCCTACCTTGACCATCAGGGGGCAGATGCTCAATGCAGGAGCTGCCCCTTGGTGGTCAGTGTGCTCCCACAGGGGGAGCTCTGCTCAGCCACAAGCCCGGCTGATGGCTGTCAGTACAGCAGTGGTGGTGGGAGCCTCTCCTGCCTTCTCAGCAGCGCTAAGGACGTCCGACTGCAAAAGGCCTGCTCTCCACTGGCAAGTGGACATCCCCTGAGGGTTCCCAGGCTGTCAGAGGGATGTCTGACTGCCAGCTTAGGCCTGATCCTCCGGGGAGTAGGCCTAAGCCAGCAGACGGACATCCCCTGAGGGATCCCAGACTACAAGAGGACACAGGCTGAACTGAGGGATGCCCCCCCCCCCACTGCACAAATTGTTGTGCACCATGCCTCTAGTACAATATAAAATGAATTAATTTGTGATACTAGTAACATAATGCTTGGAGGAAATAAAACTGTAAGATATTTGTGTCACTAAAGTTAATATCTAAAAGTTCATTGTGTTATAATTATAAAACATCTTATGTGAAATTTATAGTAATCTTGAAAATATCCCTATAGAAAATACACAAAAGAAAAATAGAAAGAAATCAAAGCATGTCATGGCAAACAAAGATAAACAGCAAGAGAGAAAGTGAAGGAAAAATAAGGCACAAGAAAAAACAGGAAAGAAATAAAATGGAAATAGTAAGCTTTTATGTATCAATAATTCTTTAAATATAAATGTGTTAAAATATCCAGTCAAAAGCTAGTAAGTTCTTTAATATATAATAATAACACAAGATCCAACTATATGCTGTCTAGAAGAGACGCAGATTAGATTTAAGTACACGCATAGGCAGTAAGCAAAAGGAATGGGAACAATTTTACATAGAAACCAAAAGAGAACATAAGTTGCCCAAGTTAAACAAAAAACGACTTTAAGTCACTGCCAAAAGTTAATAGGATCAATTAACCAAGAAGGTATAAAACTTATAAACATCACAGCACCCACAGATATGGAGCAAACATTGACAGAAAAAAAATGAGAGAACTAGATAGCAACACCATAATAGTAGGGCCTTTTAATATCACACTTTCAAAACTTGATAAAACATCTACACATAAGATTAATAATAAAAAAAGAAACAACACCAGAAAGTTTGAATGGCAGTATAGACCACATGGATCTAACAGACATATACAAACCATTCCACAAAACAGCAGCAGAAATGTACACACAAAGCATGTCTTTAAAAATTTGATATCATACCAAGTATATTTTCTGACCACAATTAAATGAACTATAAATTAATGGTTGAAGAAAACCTGAAAAATTTAAGAGCATATAGAAATTAAATAATATTCTTGTATATTTAATGTATCAAAGAGGAAATGAAAAGGGAAATTAGAAAATATTTTGAGACATCTCAGGGAGTGTACTTTTCCTTTCTACCAAAGACTGAAGACTCTATTTTCCTGACTGGAGCTGAAACTCCAAAGAAGTCACACCAAACCAGACTAGAGTGGAGCAGACCTTGAGTAGAGGAGTGCTGCCTTGCCCCATGGCCACCTTGCCCCAGGCTGCTGCACCCCAGGGCAGACTTCCCCCAGGGTGGCTTTGCTTCAGGGTTGCCTCACAGATGTGTGGTAATATTGTTCCACAGTCATGCAGTCCCAAAAGTATGCTTCTTCATAATTGAACTGGGACACTAGTGAGCTATTCTTGATACCAAGAATAGCATTTGTGTACATGTTTTATCCAGTATTGAAAGTGTGATATTAAGAAGCCCTACTATTGTTGTGTTGCTATCTATTTCTCTCATTATTTCTGTCAATATTTGCTCCAAATATATGGGTCAGCATTTTCTTGATACCAAAGTCAGATGCTCCAAGAAAACTAAATTACAGGACAATATTGCTGATGAACATAGATGTAAAAATCCTCTTTTTATATCTTGGCTATTGTAAATAATGCTACTATGAAAAAAGGATCATTAAAATGGCAGTGGCGTAGAAATAAGCTGAACTCAAATCCTCTCATGAGCAAACTCAAATATCCTATATAATAAAAGCATAATATGCAAATTGACCAAACAGCAGAACAACTGGTTGGTGAGGGGGTGGGGCCAGTGAGCAGGAAGAACCAGGCCATCCAAGGCATGTGCCAGCAGGCAGAGGGAGGTGATGGCAATCGGGGGACAGTGGTGACCAATAGCAGAGGGGCAATTGGAGGGGCAGGGCCGGTCACTCACTGGCCGGCACTGTCCCCTGATCAGTCCACCCAGTCTCCTCCCACAGAGGACATCCTCTGAGGGCTCCAGGACTGTGAGAGGGCACAGGCCAGGCTGCAGGCCACCTCTTCCCCCCTCCCCGAGTGCACAAATTTTCATACAGTGGGCCTCTAATGCATTATGTAGTTAGAAATTACTCCTGAGAGACAACTGAGCATTGAACAGCTTCTAACAACAAACAAGTAGAAGAGGCTATATAGAGTAGTTTTGTAAGCTGAGTACGATCTACAGAAGCTATGGGAACTCTCAAAGTCTAAAGAAACCAGTGAGCACCAATTTTTATTGTCCCCTCATTTTGACAGTATGGACAGGAACACTATTTCATCACTTTGACCTACTTGCAAGATCACAGCAGCACATTCACAGCTACATTGCCTATAGAATTTTGCCTTCCAAAAAAAAGGAGCAAGAAGGAACAACAGGGTGTTAACACACCCACCTGGCCTCTCTACGGAGAGCCACTCTGGGCACAGCAGTCTAAGCCTCGGGTGTATTAATTGCCTGATCAGCTCCAAGAAGTTTCCCCAAACTACTTGGCACATAAAGCCTACACAGAGGTATCGTCCACATGGGACTGCTTACAGTACAAATAAGAGACTGTATAGTGAAGACTGTAGAGCTCTGTGATCTCTCTGGGAGCTGTGGGGATTATCCAGGGTTGGAAGAGCTGGTGAACATGATTGTTTATGTCTCCATCCACCTCCATAGAGTAGGCAGCGGCTCAAACCAGGTACTCTAATCTGCCTAAAACATTACTGCAGTTAGTTCCTGAACACATTATTTGATCCCTTTTTAGCCCCCCACAAAGGAAACAAGCAGGATCAACAGGACATTACTACATGAACCTGGCCTCTAGTCAGAAGTATGCATGTTAGGTAGGCCAGTGCCCTGGAAGCCTTAGGTACTGGTTTAGCCCCTACAAGTTTGACAAAGCTACCCTGCAAGCACAGTCTCCACAGAGTCTGCATCTACAGAAATCCACTGTTCTAAACTGGAAAAGACAACTATCTTGTCTAATTCACATAAACAAGCATACAATAGAAAACAATATGAAAAGAGAAGAATATCTCTCAAGTCAAGGTACAAGTAAAATCCCCGGTGGTGGGGGCGGGGGGGGGAACTAAAGAAAAGAAAATAAGTAATTTGCTTGATAAGAATTTTTAAAATAACAGTCATAAGGATGCTCATAAAACTTGAGAGTAGAATAGAGGAAATTAGGGATAACATCAACATTTATAAAGCATAAGAAAGAATCAAGCAGACCTGAGGAATCCAATAACTGACATGGAAAAATGCAGATGTAATCAACAGCTGATTACCACACAAAGAAGAACGGATCAATGATATATAAAGGCTATAACCAGAAATAAAAAGAGGGAAATATGAAGAGGGAAAAAGCTCTCAGATAAAGCCAGATATTCAATAAATACAGCAAGTATGTATTTAAAAAACTACCATGAGGATTAAAATAAACAACTATAAGTAGTTAAAAGATACACAGCACAAAAAGATCTAAAATGTGGTATCAATAACAAAGTGTGAAAGGGGGAGTAAAATTGTAGTCTTTACAAAATATAATCTAAAGGAAATGTCTATCAATTTAAAATAAATCGCTGTATATAAAGAATTATGTACATAATCATTATGGCAACCAAAAACCTAAAACCTACAAAAGATATACAAAGAAAAAAGATCAAGGAACTTAAAAACAGCACTAAAGAAATATAGCAACCACAAGGGTAGTTATCAAGTGAAGTAGAAACAAAAGACAACTAAAAAAACCCTAAAAATAATTAACAAAATGGATATTAGTATATACTTATCAAACATTACCTTAAAGTGTGGAGGAGAAAATGGCAGCCAAATAGGCAGATCTGTCATGCACCTTGTCACAGGGCCAGACTAGAAATATAACTAAATTAGACAACATTTACCTGTAATTATGAACTGAGGTCCAGCTGAGGAGAAGACTTATATCAAGGAAGGACAGAAAACATCTGGAGACCAGTAGGAATGGCATGGTCACGAGAGGAGCTGATCCATATTCCAGGGAAGCAGATAGCAAGCTGAGAAAGAGGAGGGAGTTCCCAGCTAATGGATGGACTGATCCCTCAGAAGATAGAGGCCCAGAACCCAGGCTGAGCTTCACAGCCCACAGCACCAGAGCCAAGACCAGCAAGCCACATAACATCCAACCATGAAAGGTGGCAGGGCTACTGGCCCAGAAGGAGTCTGGAGCCAGTAGAAACAGCGGAGTCTGGAGGTGGTAGACCAGAGCTGATCAGAGAGAAAGCCACAGTTTCAGGGCATTTTTTCGTTGATGTTGTTGTTGTTGTTGTTGTGTGTGTAAAACCAGAGCACAGGAATTTTCATTTCCAGCTCCTTACCCAAGGCTTTGGTGAATGGAGGGAGACACATACTTAAGGTGCCTAAGGAGAGGCTAGGGTAGGAAGCATTGTGGGGAGACATGGAAAAGCAGCAGGAGTATTAAGTCATAGACCCCCAAACCAAAATGGTCATTTTTCCTGAGAGGAAATAGCTGCTCCCAGTAGCCTCAGGGTAGGAAAAGAAAAAACTTCCCTTAGGTGATACAGTCCACCCCAACCTTAGGAGCCCTACATGCTACACCCTACATTTTGACCTTTTCAGATGAAACAAAAGCAGAGGCCAAGCTTAAGGACTTGAATAGTCTTAGGAGCATAAATGACTGGATTGGGAGAGGAGTTATCCACCTCACTTTACTGGGTACCAGACTGGTACTTTTTTCACAGGAGAAAGCTGATGAAAACTCCAGGTTTCCAGAAGAATCCAATTGTATCCATACAAGAATCTCTGCCCAGCCTTAGGCAAGTAATATTTTGGGCCACTAGCAGAGGAGAAGCTCTGGGTCAGGGAAACACACCCACCACATTCCCTGAAAGCTAAACTGCACCTCCCCCGCCTAAAGCCCTTTCAGAAACAGACTTTTGAGTGATTAGCTGGCCAGCAGGCAAAGGCAGAACTCAGGGAAGCAGAGAAAATTTGATGACCCAGACCTGGGCCCCATGGTGCTAACAAATCTACACTAGAGGGCAGTTTTGTCCCTCTTGACTGCAGCACAGGCCTGTGTACACAGACAGAAATGGTGGATCAGTAGAATGCTTGGAGCTTCCAGAAGGTTGCTAAAATCCAAAGGAGGACCTAAGTACTTCACAGGAAGCCCAGAATTGGCAGGCAGAATAGAAGAGTAGGATACATCGGAAGCTACCATGAGGTATTAAAATCTGCTGAAAGAAATGCCAATTCACTCTTTTTCTCTTTTTTCTTCCCATTTTTCTTCTTTCATTTTTCATTTGATCTCTTTTATTTCTTTGTTCCCCTTTAAAATTTTTTAATCTATCTGCTTTATTGACTTGTTATTATTCTAGTCTCTGTTGTTTCATTCATATATCTCATTATCCTCTTCCCTTTTCCTACTCAATTTATTTTCTTTTATCCTGTTTTTCACTACTCATTATTTCTTTTATTTCTCCCTTTTCTCTTTCTCCTGCATTTTCATCCTTTTCCCCTTTTTTATTTTAGGTCTACCTGCTTTCTCCTCTATTTTCCTTTTCATTTTTTTTTCTTCTCTTTTACTTTTTTTTGTCTTTTTGTCCTGCTTTATTTTAAACTATTTTCCTTCTTCTGTTTCATTCTTATTTTATTTATTTCAGATATGCATCTACATGTTCTGCCACCCCTTTTTTTATTGTTTCTGGTGCTTTTTTGTTTGTTTTGTTTACCCCTCATATATTTTGTTTCTTTCTTTTGTTCTATAACTCTTGCTTATTTACCTTTTCCTATTCTCTCTTCACTGTTGCTTGCTTTTGTCCTGAAGGAGTCTTGTGTATGTTTTTGTTTTGTTTATTTTGTTTAGTGTTTTGTTGTATTGTATTTTGTTCTGTTCTCTCAGCACTTTCGCAACAGCTCGCATAAGGTGGTTACAGTGAGCCACATAGCCATCTTGAGAGGAGACTCCATCCATGAATGGTACAATAAAACTCAAGTCCCTATTACAACAGAGTAACACAAATAACTCAAGTAAGGGATATTCCTAGAGCATCAAGCTCAGGAGATCTAAGACCCTGAACCACAGGGCTCCACAAAACACCTACTACATAAGACCACCCCAAAAAGTCTGGAATGCGTAGTGTTTTTATCTAGTATATAGAAACAAAAACAAAGGGAGAGCAAAAATGGGGAGACAAAATGAGAGAAAATGAGGAATCACCATTAAAGGAACTTAATGTTATGGAATCAAGAAATTTATCAGATAAATAATTTATAGTAATGGTAATAAGGGTGCTCAAACAATTCAGTATGAACTACAAGCAACTTAAAGATAATTATAAGTGACTCAATCAGAGCTACACCAACTTGAAAGGAGAGATTGAAACATTAAATAAGAATCAAGTGGAAAAGAAGAATGATATAGTTGAAAGAAAGAACACCTTGGAAGGATTCAACAGTAGACTAGAAGAAGCTGAGGACAGAAATAGTGAATTAGAAGGCAAGGTAGAAAAAAGCACCCATTCAGAGAAACTAATGGGAAAAAAATAAAAAGTAAGAAGAGTCTCTGGGAGCTTTGAGACAACATGAAACATCAATATTCACATTATAGGGGTCCCAGAAGGAGCAGAATCTGAAGAAGAGAACTTGTTTGAAGAAATAAAGGCAGAGGAGAGAAACAAGATGGCGGCATAGGGTAGACACCGTATATGCAGCTGTGAACAACTATTTCAGAAAAACCACGAAAAGAACACACGGACACCACTCGCACCCACAGGACGGCTGGCTGAGTGAAAATCCTACAACCAGAGAAGAGTCTGAGACTCAGAGGAGCAGCGGAAGCAAAGTACAGAGGTACGGAGGCGCGC
>PVJC01030763.1:0-20996 GCA_004026665.1 Murina feae
CACCGGTCCTGGGTCCTGCGCTGTTCCGCCCTGCAGGAGCTCTGTGCACTCGGGAGGTCCCTCAGCCTGGCCTGTGCCCTCTCACAGTCTGGGACCCCTCTGGGGATGTCCACCTGCTGGCGTGCCTGACCAGGCTGGGTGACGGGCTGATGGTGGTCTCCAGGCTGGCCAAACCCCGCAGGAACGTCCCTCACCCCATTGGGTTGTGGCCAGGCTGTGTGAGGGGCTGATTGGCGCTTTCTGGTTTAAGGCTGCCCACAGCTCCCATTGACCCAACGTCCCAGCAAGGCTGGCTGGACGCAGGTTCCAGGGGCTTGTTTATCTCCTATAATTGATACACTGTTCCTTTAAGCTGAGGTGGGCTGAGGTAAGGAAACCTCCTCTGCTTCACCTCGCAGCAGCGCAGCATCTATAATGAGACTTTGTTACTCTTAGTAAGTCAGGCCAGGCCTGTTCCCTTCAGCTCCCGAGGATTCTATGATTGTTACATTATTGAAACATGTTTCGGAGCCTGCCCGCCAAGGGCCGAAAACAGTTTCGCTCTCACTCCTGCTGCAACGGACGCTGCCTAAACATTTACTCAGGTCCGTGAGTGGCGGCCGCCATGTTGGCTGGGCTAATTTGCATACAGACGCTCTGATTGGCTGTTGGGCGTCCCGAAGAAACGGTTAATTTTACTATTCCGCTTTTATTAGTTTAGATAGAACATACTTTTAAAAATTTAATTCAGTACATTAAACATTTATACATTTGTTCAGGTAAGTGAACCTGTCCTAGGAACAGGTATTTGATAGAATTTATAAGCATCTGTCAAGATCCTTTCTCAGTCACAATAGACTCTGCATTGCTCTCTTGAGAATTCAATCATCCTATTCAATATGTTTTATTGCTGACAATGTTTGTGTTTTTTTCAAATAAGTAAAAAATATGCAAAATATAAGACTACAAGATCTACTACAGTGTCATCTTTATATCACAAAGAACACACACACACACATACACACATACACAGTTACATTCCACTAAACAAATTTGAATAGCATGAATTATTAGTAAAGTTTATAGTAGCACATTGCATAGATTTAGTTAAATTTATTTTTCTGAGTTTAGCAGGTCAAGCGTAAATGTTTACTTTGGAAGGTCATTGTCTTCTAAAGTTGCACTGTCCCTCATAAATAATCCAATTTTATTTTAGGCTTAGGCTTCTAATATTGGAATTCTTGTTTTATGTTCTTCTCCCAATATTTTTGTCACCCAGGTTGCAAATTATTCAGTATCTATTTGTTGAATGAATATATTACATTGAATAAGTAAATCGAGGTAAAGAGAGATAAAGAATCTGTCAGGATTTCATTTTAAAGTAATATTAAATGAAGATGGCAGGAAAGTAGTAAGAACATAGAGATTTGTGTGCTCAGCAGTTTCTAAATGTATATAATTTCCCCATTTGACTTAGGGACTTATAGGCATAATTTGATGTGTAAGATATTAATAAATTTGTTATCTTTAAAATATGTTGACCCTAGCCCTCCCTGGCCAGGTTACTTAGTGTCATCTTGTACATAAGAAAAAGAAAAGAAAGAAAAGAATAAAATTCATGGACTCCATTCCCAGTCAACGCACACACATACCTAGATTTTGAGTTTGATCCTGGTCGGGGTATGCAGAGCAGGCAACTAACCTATGTGTCTCTTTCACATCAATGATCAAATCAATATTTCTCTCTCTCTCTCTCTCTCTCTCTCTCTCTCTCTCTCTCTCTCTCTCTCCCTCCCTCTTAAATCAATTAAAACATGTCTTTATATATTTGGGTGAGGATTAAAATAAAATAAAATGCATTGACTCTATATTAGTATACACTATTGTCTTCCCTGTCATTAGTCTTCTCTCAGCTATGTTCCTTCTCTGGTAGAAGAATGCATGATTAATGGAGGCACTTAGAACTGTAAAAAAAAAAAAAAAGGGACTAAATATAGGAAAATTTCATAAATACTGAGCATTGACCTGGCCAGTGTTGCTCAGTGGTTGAGCATTGACCCTGAACCAGGAAGTCAAGGTTCTATTCTTGGTGGAGACACATGCTCAGGTTTTGGGCTCAAACTCCAATAGCGGGCATGCAGGAGACAGCCGACCAATGATTCTCTTTCATCACTGATGTTTCTATCTCTCTTTCCCCTTCTCCCTTCCTCTCTGAAATCAATAAAAACATATTTGTAAAAGAAATAAAAGTATAATAAAAAATAAATGCTGCACATTGAAATCAAACATAATTTGCCATTCCTTCTGAAGTGCTCTGTTCTTCCTCCCACACTTGCCCTCTCCTCGGTACCCAGTATCCTAAGTCACCTGGAGTCTTCAGTGCAGGTCACCCGTTTCACACTCAAAACTAGTATGCAGAACCTAAATGGGTTCAGAACTCAACTAACCAGTCCTTTCCTCTTGCATCTATGCGCATGTTTTAAGATCACCAACTCTATATTTAGATTGTTCAAAAATACAGCTAAATAGCTAAATGATTTGAACTATGTTTTTTTTCCAAAGCATGTATCAAATTATAAATTATAATTTTCAAGATGTTTTCCTTCCCACCAAATTCCAGAAGGAGTTAATGAGAATCCACAAATTTGCTTACTACTTCTCAAGTAGAAATAACACAATATTGCATCTCTGATTTCAGTCAGTGGGAGAATAGTATTAGTAGCAACCTTTCAACAAGAGAGAGTCATATTTCACATACTAAATGCATGTTCAAATTCAGCTGCTGATCTAAAGTTGTTGAGGGAAATAACTGAAGGCTGTAAGAAGTATTTCAAGAACTCTATGTGAAGATAATTGCACTATAAACCAAGTCTCAGTTTTGTCACAAACAAGTGTGATTTGAGGCCAGTCTTTTTTTGTTTGTTTGTTTTTTAAATATATTTTATTGATTTTTTTACAGAGAGGAAGGGAGAGGGACAGAGAGTTAGAAACATCAATGGGAGAGAAACATCGATCAGCTGTCTCCTGCACACCCCCCACTGGGGATGTGCCTGCAACCCAGGTACATGCCCTTGACCAGAATCGAACCTGGGACCTTTCAGTCCCCAGGCTGATGCTCTATCCACTGAGCCAAACCAGTTAGGGCTGAGGCAAGTCTTTAAACTTTGTGAAACTCAAATTTCTCACTACAAAATCTTGAGTGATATCCATGTCTTCCCTTTAACATTGATTTATCATTCTGAACAAAATCACATTACGTATCCCTAGAATTTCAGTAAGAAATTTTTAAAGAATCCATATATATATACACTAATAAAAGCATAATATTAAAATTGACCATTTCTTCAGGATGGTTAAGCCACGCCCACCAGCCAATCAGAGCGATTGTATGCAAATTAGCCCAGCCAAGATGGTGAAAGCTGCAGCCCGGGACAAGCCGGCTGCAGGCCTGAGATGGATTCCAGGCAGCAGGGCAGCCACAGGGGCAGGGGAGCAAGCTGGCCTGAGGCTGCAACCTAGAAAGCCACCAATTGCAGGGCAGGCACACGGAGGTTTTAAGCCTCTGCAGTTCGTTCCTAGAGGTAGGAACCAGAGGGAGGGAGCTGGCTGGCCCTGGCCTCTGTCCTGGGAATGCATTGGGTGCCCTGGGCCAGCCAATGCCTTCCCAGGCAGAAGCCCGGGTGGCCATGGGCACACACGGGGAGGCCTGAAGCCTCCCCAGGCCTCCCTGTGTGTGCCCTGGCCACCCTATTGCTTTCTAGGTGGAAGGCTCAAGGGTCAATGGGAGCTGTGGCCTGCCTGAAAACTGCTCTCAGCCCCTCACCCAGGCTTGCCACACCCCAATGGGGTGAGGGTTCCCACTGGGGAACTTGGCCAGCCTGCAAACAGACATTGGCCCCTCACCCAGACTGGCCAGGCATGCCAGCAGGTGGACATCCCCAGAGGGGCCCCAGACTGCAAGAAGGCACAAGGCTGGGCTTAGGGACCCCCCTCAGTGCACAAATTTTTGTGCACCAGGCCCCTAGTATATACATATTCTATAATAATAAAGCATAATATGCTAATTAGATAAGACAGCCAAATGATCTTCTGGATGTCATTCCAGATGTTTTTCTAGACGAAGTCGCCCTAGTGGGAGCCAAGGCAGAGGTCATTAGGGGTGATCAGGCAGGCAGGCAAGTGAGTGGTTAGGGGAGATCATGCAGGCAGGCAGAGTGGTTAGGGGTGATCAGGCAAGCAGGCAGAGTGGTTAGAGGTGATCAGGCAGGCAGGCCAATGGTTAGGAACCAGTGGTCCCGGATTGCCAGATGGTTGTCAGACCATCCCCTGAGGGGCCCCAGATTGTGAGAGGGTGCAGACTTGGCTAAGGGTCACCCTCACCGCCTGCCCCCCCAACACCTGTGCACGTATTTTGTGTGCCAGGACTCTAGTATATATGTTTTTGTATACACACACACACACACACACACACACACACACACACATATATACACACACATATATATATATATTATACCTGAGCCACACCCACCAACCAATCAGAGTGACTAAATGCAAAGTAACTCAGCCAAGATGGCCCAGCATCCACAAAGCTGGAGCAAGCAGGAGACTTGGTTGCCTCGGCGATGGAGGAAGCCAAGCTTCTTGCTTGCCCAGGCCAGCTGTGGCCTCCACTCAAGGCAACAAAGTTTCAATTATAGAAGATAAATAAACTCTAGATACCCACTTCCAGCCAGCCTTGCTGGGAGCTTGGGTCGCTGGGGACATTGGCCAGCCTGCAAACAGCCATCAGCCCCTCACCCAGGATGGCCACACCTTCATGGGGTGAGGGTTTCCACTGAGGGGTTTGGCCAGTCTTCAAACAGTCATCAGCTCCTCACATACCCAGGCTGGCCAAGCACCCCGGGGGGGACCCCAAATCTGAAGGGGCTGTGGCCAGCCTGCAAATAGCCATCAGCCCCTTACCCAGGCTGGCCAGGCACCCCAGCAGGGACACCCACCTTAAGAGGCTGTGGCCAGCCTGCAACTCAGTGAGGACACGCACCCTGAAGGGTCTGTGGCCAGCCTGCAAACAGCCATCAGCCCCTTACCCAGGCTGGCCAGGCACCCTAGAGGGACTTCCACCCTGATCTGGAACACCCTTCAGGGCAAACCAACCGGCCCTCACCCATGCACCAAGCCTCTGTCCTATATAATAAAAGGGTAATATGCAAATTGACCCTAATAGCAGAACAACTGAGAATGACTGGTCACTATGACACACACTGACCACCAGGGGGCAGATGCTCAATGCAGGAGCTGTCCCTGGTGGTCAGTGTACTGCCACAGGAGGAGGTCTGCTCAGCCACAAGCCAGGCTGCCAGCTGCCAGCACAGTGGTGGTGGTGGGAGACTCTCCCACCTCCTCAGCAGAGCTAAGGATGTCCAACTGAAGCTTAGGCCTGCTCCCTTAGGCTGGCAAGTGGACATCCCCTGAGGGCTTCCAGGCTGCCAGAGGGATGTCTGACTGCCAGCTTAGGGAAGCAAACCTAAACCAGCAGGTGGACATCCCCTGAGGGGTCCTAGATTGTGAGAGGGCACAGGCCAGTTTTGGCTGAGGGACTCCTCCCCGCACCAAATGCGCAAATTTTTGTGCACCTGGCCTCTAGTATATATGTGTGTGGGTGTGTGTGTGTATATATATGGAGAGAGAGAAAGAGAGAGAGAGAGAGAGAGAGAGAGAGAGAGAGAGAGAGAGAGAAAGGCCCAGTGTATGAAATTCATATCTCTTTTAAATGAATACTGTTAAAATATGAAAAAGATGGATTTTCTATTTTCTGCCAAAATAAACAGTTTTTGTATGTCACAGCCTGATTATTGACTAAAATAAAATTATTACCCAATGATGATGCATTGTTCAATTGCATTTTATGCATTCTCTTCACATATCTATTGTTATGTTGATAACAACACCTGAGTATGAACTGTTCTTATTTATATAGTAAATGTCTTCAGTTTGGGAACTAAAAGGAAATTATGCAAATCAAAAATTTTGCACTAGATATGAAGTTTGGGCTACCCATTGGTCATAAAGAGGTTGCTAAAGTTACCTCTTGATATTCTTCATTTTTTGTAGAAAGTTTCTGAGTTCAACTTCCTGGCATATGCAGAATTTGTTTTGCATTTATATTTGTTTACATAGAGTCATGATACTAAAATATATAGATTTCTTTGTACTTATATATAAAAATTGTTCTGAGGGAGACCAGAAGATGCAATTAAACTTCACCAATAGGATTCTCTGTTTCATATATCACTGATCAACTCCTCTTCACCTCATATCCATAGCTGCATTGGTGGTGCTTGTATTTTACTAGTATTGTGAGTGGCCCCAAGAACCAGTGATAGAGAAACAAAAAGTCTAAACTTGGCTCAAATATTAGTTGAATTGTTATTGAGGGAAAGCCAAAAAAATGTATTGCTGCTGCATTATTGTTCCAGTCGATGGCAACCATGAAAGACAGGGGTGAGCAAATGCTCCCAGTAGGAAAACTTTCACGCAGTGTATGTAGGCATTTGCCTTGCATGAAAAGGGGACTGACTCATGCTAAAGATATACATGAGCACATGGGACTTTGCAAAAGATCTAGCTAATTGGTTAGGGCCTTGGAAGTATTAATATTGGAAGATTTAGGACCTGGACATCTGAGCTGGAGCTGTGGATAAATCTTGAAGATGTAGGCTCACAATGTGATTACCTTAACCTTCAGATAACATGTTAACTTTCACCAGTGGGTGATCACCATGAAGAGGCACTAATCAACTGGTAGACAGAATGTCTCAGCCAGTAGACCTCAGTCATCTTCTGTCACTGGTCCTTCAGAGAGTATGAATAGAAGAACCATGATGGCAGAAATGGAAGCTATACTAAGTCCAACAGCATGGGCTTCCATTCATCAAAAGTAATCTTGCTAGTGGTGCTTCTGAATGACTGAGCTGCCTCCTGAACCCCCATGTTGCATGGCACTTCCAGGAGACTAATTAGCTGCTTAGTTGTCAGTTTATTATTTTGACCCTAATCTGAAAATAGCAGAAAGTTGTCTTGACTGGAATTGACAAAGATTCCAGGTATCCATTTGTCCTTTCTGCCTGCAGGCAGTCAGCCACTCACATTGTGTTAGGTCTTACAGCGTGTTTGGTCTAATGGAATCCCATATGGGATCCACAAAAGGAGGTGGGTACATGATCATGGAATCTAGTTTTCTATCAGATACTACCCCATGAAGAATTTACTAATATTGTGAATGCCGCATCCATTTGTGGCTAAGGTTCATGGTCTGGAGAAGGGCTTGACAAACGAGTGAATACACTAGAGAAGAGATATAAATTTAGAAGGCATGGGGGAGCAAGTGGAGACCTTTCTGTCTAGTGAAGAGGTTCTCTGAAACTGGGACCCATCAGCCTTTATTTACTTGAATACACATTTGCCCTTTAGGAATGCAAACAGGCAAAACAATGGTAAAGTTTGGTAAACAATGAAAGGATTATCAGGTTATCAGATTGCCTTCAGCCATTTGGCCAAAAGCAGGGCAATATTATGCCAATTTTCAGCCCTGCTGAATATCAAACTCCGTTAGCCTTCCAGCAGACTTCTCACATAATTATGCTAACTACTGTTGGTCTTTGCCTCCAGCATAATATGATAGAAATAATGAGTTTTAGAAATATTCTTTTAAGAGTAAACTTTTAAAAGACAGATGAAAAACATTTTACAGATATACCTAAGATTCAGCTTTGAGATGACACTCAGAAAGGATAAGATACCATCCTCCAGATGCAGCTTGCACCCTAAATCAATAGCCACCACATGATACTATGCCTCAAATTTGGTAAAATACAAAAGTCTGGCCATAGGGCCCTACTTACTTTCATTTCCAAACATCCATTTAACAATTATGTTTCCCTTTCCTGCAATTTTGGGCTCTGTGGAGCTAAAAGTCCTAGTTTCCAGAGAGGAAATTATCTTACTAGGAGAAAGAGCCAGTCTCAGAAACTTTAAGCTATGACTCTTACCTGTTCATTTTAGGATCTTCATGCCAAGAGATCAGCAGTCAAGGAAAAGGGTTTCCATCCCAGCAAGGGCGATTTACTCTCATTGAGAAAAAGTAGGTTTGGTATTTCACAATGGTGGCAAAGGAGATATTGACCTTCAAATAATCTACTAGCTTGGCTCTTGATAGTTTCTTGGCCAATTTTGACAGAAAAAAAAGCATATGAAGCTGCTTCATTCTAAGGTGGTAATACCAGTGGCTCAGACACTTCAAGGATGAAGATTCAGGTAACCTATGAGGTAAGGCACCTACTTTAGCACAGTTGCTGTTTAAAGGTGAGGGAAATTTAAAATGGTTAATAGAAAGGGGAGATGAGCATCAATTGTAATTTATAGACCAATTGAAGCATCATATCTGAAGTTTCTCCTACTAACTTTAGCCATATTAGTTTCCCCAGATTAAGGACCAATCAGAGAGCTGTTGCCACATGGGGTGCTCTTATCATGCAAAGCAAGTAGATCCACTGCATGTGCAGTGTTCTTAATAGGATGCTTTTTCTTTACCATTCTGCATTCTGGAAATGCGTCTAACATGCCGCATGGTAGCTCCCACCAAACAATACATCCACGTGTGCATCATCAGAACCTGTAAATATTACAGTGCTGATTAATTTTAGGTCTCCGCTTGACAAGTGTTTTTGGATGAGATTCACACTTAAATTAGGTGACCTGTCTAAAACAGATTGTCCTCCCTATGGAGATGAGCCTCATCTAATCAGTTGGAGGTCTAAATGGAAAGTGAAAGGCTGACATTTCCAGAATAAAAGAGAACTCTCCAGCAGACTACCTTTGGACTTTTACATCGTCAACTCTTCCTTGTTCTCCAACAGACTGTCTTCAGACTCAAACTGGAACATTAGCTTTCCTGAGTCTCCAGCCTTTCAATTCACCATGCAGATTTTTGAACTTGCCAGCCTGCATAGTCATGTGAGCTAATGTCTTATATAATAAATTACATATCCTACTGGTTCAGTTTCTCTGAAGAACCTTGACTGACTAATACAATTACATTATCTAGGAAAAGAAGAAATATCACCATATATGGCAAATATATGTGATTAAGCAAATAATTTTGAGGGAAAGACTTATCCTTGATTTCCTGACTGGGCTCTAAATTAAGTGACAAGTGTCAAATAAAAGTGAGACAGAGGGAGATTTAACTGAAGGAGAAGGAGGAGGCAATGTCCCTATGGAGGCAGAGATTAGAGTGACACAGCCACAAGTCAAGGAATGCTGACATCCATCAGAAAATGGAAAAGGCAACAGAATGTGAAGAAATAATTTTCTGCTGCTTTAAGCCATCCTATGCTAAGAATTCACAGAAATGTTTCTTATGCTGTGGTAGTATGTACTCCTAGGTTTTTTGAATTATCACATTCAATACCTCTCTTCCAGAGCCCGTAAAAACACTGGGTCACTGGTTTGGGATGAATTCCAATAACTATCACCACAGTTTCTAAAACCACTATATTTCTATGAAACTTAAGCTCACTTCTCTAGACTTCTTAGATAGTTTTTTTTTTCTCTCCAGTAAATGAAACTGACATGTAGTAGGAGCTATCCCTCCTTGAGCCCTTTCCCCAAAAAATATTATAGCACAAGATTCTGACCCATTGAAACAACTTCACACTTATACATTGTTCCTGATCAGCAGCATTAGCATCACTGGACAACTTGTTAGAAATAAGAATGACTTTGCTTCACCCCAAAACTAGTAAGTCAGAAACTGCGGTTAGCAGCCAAGCAAGCTGTGTTTTTAACCTTGCAGGTTGTTTTCTGATGATATTCTGGCTCAGGAGGTATTGAGTAACTCTCACAACAGAATTTACAATTGGTTGACAACTTCTAGAGCTTCTTAGTAACAGGAAATATTTCTTCTTGGATTCTATATTTGAAAACAGAAACAAGACCCAAGAAGCAGCACAGAGAAATGGTAAATAAAATAAGAAACTGCAATAGTTAGGACCTTGCATGATCTTCTTTACAGATTTGGCTAAGTCTAAGTTTTGAGTAGGTATATTGAGAAAAGCTTCATTGAGCTTATTACTATAATGTTTCTTTTCAACACATTTTTCTCTAAACTTTTATTCACAATATAATATATATATATATATATATATATATATATATATATATATATATATATCCTATCTAATAAAAGAGTAATATGCAAATTAGTTGTCACTCTGCAACAAAGATGGCCACACTGGCAGTGTCACCCTGGCAACGTGTGCCTAGCAGGCAATTGGGCCTGCAAGCAGCACTGAGCAGGGCCCGCTGGGCAGTGGCAGCTGCAACAGGGGAGCAAGCAACCACAGGCGGCACACAGCAGAGCCTGCTGGGAGGTTGTTGCAGTGACCAGTGAGCAGACAAGTGGTGCCCACAGGCAGCACACAGCCGGGCCTGCTGGGCAGTGGTGGCAGCTGAAGGGGAGCAGGCAAGTGGGGCTACCAGAGAGCAGGCAATTGGATTCACAGGCAGCACCCAGCAAGGCCTGCTGTGCCACAAAGGGGGAGCAAGCAATATCTGGGAGGTCACTGCAGTGACCCCTGAGCAGACAAGCGGGGCCCCAGGCAGCACACAGCAGGGCCTGCTGAGCAGTGGCAGTGGCAACCAGGGAGCAAGCAATGGGCACCCACAGGTAGACACCCAACAGGACCTGCTGGGCAGTGGCTATGGCGACCAGGGAGCAGGAAATCAGGACCCACAGGCAGCACCCAGCATGACCTGCTTGCCCATCCCCATGGTGTGGAGCAGACAGGCCCCACAGAGAGCAGAGGACTACGTGGAGTGGGCCCAAGCCATCAGTAGCACATCCCCTGAGGGCTCCCGAACTGAAAAGGGTGCAGGTCGGGCTGAGGGACCTCCCCGCTTGCCCTCCCTTTCCCCCACCTCCCTGTGCACGAATTTCAATGCATTGGGTCATACACATATGGAAAAAGTTATGTGTCAGTGCAGTCATTCGTTCTTAGTCCTGCTTCTGATCTCAGTTCAACCATTAACTAGACTAATAATTTCAGGCAAACTACTTACCAAGACCCAGTTATTAGAAATATTAGAATAGATTTAATAATACCTACCTTATTGGGTTGCTATAAATCTGCAATAAAATCATGTACATCCATGTCATCCAATATCATTTTAGAAGAGAGATGAGATGTTTTGTCACTTGGAGATCTTTGAAAAATAGAATCAACTCATCTTTCTGAGGCTTTACCATTGTGTAGTGAATGATTGGACATTGTGTGGAAAATTATGCTTATGTTAATTAAAATTACAATTGTGGAAAAATATGCAAACTTTATTTAAAACATCTTATTAACAGCATATGAATCCAGTATGAACACTTTGTTGCCAAGATCTAAGGCAGCTTATGTACAATTTTTTCTGAAAGGGGGAGATAACTCAGTATTCCTTAGTTAAGTACCTAAAATCACTCCCTGTGCACTGCAACATGGACAGATGCCTCTACCTACATTCATTTAGCATTCTAGACTTTTTACAACCTTGCCACCATCTATTTAATCAATATTTACTAAGTGCCTTCCCTGTACCACCTCTAGTCTAATAAGTGAAAACAAAACAAAACAAAACAAAACCAATACTTTCTAGTCACCCTCATTTCCCTATGGACTGCTAGCTCTTTGAGAAGACTAACTTAATGTTTCTCTGTGTCTATCTACAACTTCTAATGTGTTGCTCCATACAGTGTGAATCTCAATAGTGTTCTGAATAAATAGAAATTCATAGAAATGTAGGATCTTAGAGTTCCACAGAGCTCCATAGTCTTTGTCTCATTAAGGGTTCTGCTATATAATACCTTTGGTAATTTAGCATAGTATTTATTTTCTCTAGGAGATATATAATGCACATTAATATATTAAAGATTCTTAGAATCCCTACTATCAAGAAGTACCTACAATTTTCTAAACAATTTTTATCACAGAACTCATTTTTTTATAATACATTAATATCCTTTAATTCCTTGGTACGTATTTTATTGAATACTGATATAAAAGTACTTTTTATATTTATGCTAAGATAAATACTTCTTTTTACATAGCCAATAAACTTTGAAAAGTAGTACCTTTTCAAATTCCTTGCTGAATTTGAATTTGTATCAGAACACTAATATGTTATTTTATGACTTTATAGAGGAGAAATATATATCATTCCTTTCTTACATTATTTAATGACATTCTGTGTGACTTGAAATGATGCAAGGAGGTAATCATGAGGTAATCTCACAACTCCAATTTTTTTCTATTTATTTCTTTTTTAAAAAATATATTTTATTGACTTTTTATAGAGAGGAAGGGAGAGGTATGAAGAGTTAGAAACATCGATGAGAGAGAAACATTGATCAGCCGCCTCCTGCACAGAATTTACTGGGGATGTGCCCGCAACCAACATACATGCCCTTGACTGGAATCAAACCTGGGACTCTTCAGTCCGCAGGCCGAGGCTCTATCCACTGAGCCAAACCAACTAGGACTCTATTTCTTGATGCAACAGTTTGGCTCCCTCTTGATTATTCTCTTTTATATAAGGACTCTGTCTTCTCTTTATGAATCCATGTTATGTGGCATTTCATCACCTCCCCAAGCAACCTTTAACTTATGATGGATCAAGTGCTTGTAAAGTGAAGCAGATTTTACACTTCTCAGATTACAAATATTGGACTATAAATGTAGAACAACCTGGTATGTAGAGAGTTTATGTCATAATTAGGAATGGAGAGCAAAGCCCTTTTAAACCTATTCTCAATTACCTACAACTCCTTCAAAGCAGAAATCTGTAGTCAGGCTTGGCAGAGCATTGATCTAGCCAAACGATTATCAATATACACCTGCACTGTTAAAAGATGGTGTCCCTAAACAGCCCATTTTCTTCTCCCTCTTCATTTGGTGCACCAGATGGTTGGCTTTTTATTTGTTGAGGAATGCATTGAGTTCCCATATGTCCTTTTAAAAAAAATCACAGCTTTCAAAAATAAAGCTCTTTCTAAATGGCAGTAGGCCATAGAAAAAGACCAACATGTGTTATAACTCAGAATGTCTGTTGCTGTGGTTATGTTTTTGTGATTTATTTGTAAAGTACTTAATATGCATATAGTTGATTCTCCCTTTAGCTTTAAAGGAAAAGCGAGTTAAGGATGTCCCCTTACTTTTGTGAGAAATGGAGTACATGTGGAAATTGAATCAACGGTCAGTGACAAAGCTGAGGTGAGAGCTGCAAAATATCTTGTCTTTACCACATCCATTTCATTCCACTTTAAATAATACAGACCTCAACTCACTATATCCCATTTCCTTCCCTCCCCAGTCTATTACATCTGAACAAATGATGACTTTTAAGTATGCTTGTTTCACTCATTGAACTAATCTCTTTTTTTTTCAACTGAAGAATTTCTTATATGAGATTTTGTTGCTCCTGTTTTAAAAGGTCTTCTCTTCTAACATTGCAGTTCCTTTTTCCAGGAGTAACAGATCTTTAGGAAATGAGGTTTATTCTAGTTTCATAGACTTTTCTTATCATAAAAAAGGGAAGACAGACCAAGGAAAAACAAAGAAATGAATAAATGTTACTAATCATGAAAAGCCTAGATAAGAACCACACAAGTTATAAAGAAGGGAAACTCCTGCTTACAAAAAAAAGATGGCCTAGTATATATATGTAACTATTGAATTGATGTGTGTCCATGATAAATATCAAATCTGGAGTTAACCATTCTCTTTATCATCATAAGCTGCTGTTCTTATTATGCAGATAAGCAAGTCCACCTCCAAGTCTTTTTCAGTATGAACCCCTGACCTCAAATGAAACCATTGAGGGCTTAGTAATACATTGTACTGGTGCCATATAAACTTAGTAAATCTACATAGGAGACATAATATCTGTCACATCTAAACTCTGATGCTATTTCATCTTTATCTCACTGAAAGCTTTTAACGCAAGTTAGAGTTATTAACTTATAGCTCTCCTTTATGTAATTGATTTTCTAATAACACTATTCAAATATCACAAGGCACCCTTTGAATTTCTTTAAAGTGTCTAACATGTCCTTTGCATGTAGTTGCAGTTTAATATTTAATTGTATGAAAGTATATCCATTGTCACCATTTTAATATTAAAAAATATATCTGAAAGGAAAGAAATAACCTATAAAAATGGAAAGGCAGTGTCAAAACTAGTTTTTTAGATAATCTTATATACTTAGAAAAATTGGTAGAGATAACTGAGAAACTGAAAAAACGTGATTCCAATAGGTTTATAAAGTTAATTTTAAAAATTGATAACTGAAGAAGAGATTCAAGATGGTGGCAGAGTAGATAAACTATACTCACCTCCTACCAGAACCAACAGAAATTACAACTAAATTATAGAACTGGGAGGAAGGGCAGAGACACGAAAGGGCTTGACCTTGCTCCTATGGGCAGTGACTGAAGTTCCAGATGGATATCTCAGCTGGGAAGGGGTGGGGGCTTACCCTTGAGAAGTATAAGATCTCAACTTCAAGCTGGACTTTCTAGCCCAGAGTACTAGAGCTATGAAGAGGTACCCACATAACATCTGGCTGTGAAAATCAGAGGGGATCCTGTTAATCACGGAGAAATAGGAGTACACTAGAGTCACAGGCACCCTCTTAAAAGACCAATGCACAAAATTTAATTCACAGTCACTTACTCTGGGCTCCAGTGGAGGGTGTAGGGGGAAGGACAAGAGTTATATGAGAGTCTGGGATTTCTAGTTCTGGGAAGAGAGCTGAAGATACAGCTCCCAAGATTCCTGTTCTGAGTCATTCTCCCATATCACAGATGCCATCTTTTTTGGGTAGAGCACTCCCCTTCATACAATATCAAGATGGTGGCAAAGTAGATAAGCCTGGTGATGGTAATAGCCAGCCTTGGTGTGCAGCTTAGCTTAGTCCTTCCTGTGTATATCCAGGCCCATCAGAAAGAGCCACAAACTGTGGATCATTTTGCAGCGTCCAACAGGTTGCCCAGGACCAATCACAAGCAGTGTCTAACATTGGCCTAAACCAGAGTGCTACCCAGAGGCTCAGAATCAACACATCCAGTGGCCAACTTTAGACATCAAAGCAAGATCCAATAGGATTCACAAGTGCCATATCAAAAAGGAGATAGCAGAAGGTACCAGACCCTGCTGAGGGGAATTGTGCCTTGTGTGATCAGCACTTGCACAGCAGCTTTCACACTATGGTCAGTGTTTAGTCTTATAGTCAGCCATCCTGAGGATTGATCCTATACACAAATTGGCCAATAGTAATAAAGAATCAATTACAACAGGAATGCCAACATAACAAACACAAGGGGCATTCCTGGAGCACCTATGTAAGGAGATCAAGGAAACTATACACTGGACTCCAAAGGACACTTAATACATAAAGCCGATCTACCAAGACTGGGAGTCATAGCAGATCTACCTAATACATTGTTATAAACATAATGAAGAGGCAAAAATGGGAGCATGGGGCAAAGAAGTATACCCCATATGAAAGAATAGAAGAAATCTCCAGAAAAAGGACTAAAAATAATGGAGGCAAGCAACTTAACAGATATAGAGTTCAGAAAAATGGTTATAAGGATGATTAAGGAACTCAGTGAGAACTACAAAGTATTTAGTGATAATTTCAACACCATGAAAACTGATATCTAACCTAATAAAAGAGTAATATTGAAATTGACCATTTCTATGGGATGTCTAAGCCACGCCCACCAGCCAATCAGAGTGGCTGTATGCAAATTAACCCAGCCAAGATGGAGGCCGACAGTCATGGAGCTAGAGTAAACAGGAGGCTTCTGTTGCACCAGGAGTAAATTGTCTGCCTAGGCTAGCTGGGCCTCTCTCTGCTCACGGCAACATAGTTGCAATTATAGAAGCCATGGAGCTGAAGCAAATAGCAGGCTTTCATTGCACCAGTGATGGAGGAAACTGTCTGCCTAGGCCGGCTGGGTGCATCTACTAAGGCAACATTCTTTCAATTATAGAAGCCACAGAGCTGAAGCAGACAGGAGGCTTCATTATCTGCCTAGGCCTTGGCTTAATGGAACAGTGTATCAATTATAGAAGATAAATAAACCCCAGAAACCTGCTTCCAGCCAGCCTTACTGGGATGTTGGGTCAATGGGAGCTGTGGGCAGCCTGAAAGCCTACAAACAACCATCAGCCCCTCACCCAGGCTGGCCAGGTACCCCAGTAAGGACCCAAAACCTGAAGGGGGTATAGGCAGCCTAAAAATGCCCCTCAGCTCCTCACCCAGGCTGACCACATCCCAATGGGGTGAGGATCCACACTGAGGGGCTTGGCCAGTTTGCAAACAGCCATCAGCCCCTCACCCAGGCTGGCCAGGCATGCCAGCAGGTGGACATCCCCAGATGGGTCCCAGACTGCGAGAGGGCACAGGCCGGGCTGAGGAACCTCCCAAGTGCACAATTTTTTGTGCACTGAGCCCCTAGTAAATACTATAAAAAAGAATCAGTCAGACATGAATAATACAATGCCTGAAATGAAAAATACACTGGAAGGAATAAAGAATAGGTTGGATGAAGCAGAGGATTGAATAGTTGATTTGAAATACAAGGTAGAAAAAACACGACTTAGAGAAGTAAAAAGAAAAGAAATTTAAATAAAGATAGTTTAATAGACCTTTGGGAAATAATGAAATGTAACAACATCCATGTCATAGGTGTAACAGTAGGAGAAAAGATAGAACATAGGATCAAGAACCATTTGAATGAATAAATACCAACAACTTTTATATCTTGATTAAAGAAAAAGACACAAGTCCAGAAAGCTAAGAGTACTTCCAAAAATGAATCCAAAGAGACCCACACCAAGACACAACATAATCAAAATTCTAACAGTTAAAGACAAAGAATCTTAAAAGCAGTAAAAGAAAGACAGTTACCTGCAAGAGAGTTCCCATAGAGCTGTCAGCTGATTTCTCAGGGAAAACATTTCAGGCCAAAAAAGGTTGCCATGAAATACTCAAAGTGATGAAAATGATACAATGAAGATTACTTTACCCAGCAAGGCTATCATTTAAAATGGAAGGAGAAATACAGAATCTCCCAGACAATGAAAACCTTAAATGAGTTTGTTAACACCAAACTAGTATTACAAAAAAATGTTAAAGGGAATTCTTCAATAATAAAAATAAGAAGAGCCCTAACCTATTTGGCTCAGTGGATAGAGCGTAGGCCTGAAAACTGGAAGTTCCCAGGTTTGATTCCGGTCAAGGGCATGTACCTTGGTTGCAGGCACATCCCCAGTAGGAGGTGTGCAGGAGGCAGCTGATCAATGTTTCTCTCTCATTGTTGTTTCTAACTCTCTATCCCTCTCCCTTCCTCTCTGTAAAAAATCAATAAAATATATATTAAAAATATATATATTAAAAAATAAGAAGAAAAATAAGAATAATAAGAATAATAATAAAAGAGAAAAGTAGTTAAAATAATACAGTGAGGATAAATATGTACCTATAAATAATCATATTAAATGTAAATGGTTTATTTGTCTTCCTTTGATAAGTTGTATGAGTTATTTATATATTTTGCAAATTAACCCATTATCAGATGTATCATTGTCAAATATGTTCTCCCATACAGTGGACTTCCTTTTCATTTTGTTAATGATTTCTTTTGGTGTGTGCAAGCATTTTATTTTTATATAGTTCCATTTGCTTATTTTCTCCTTTGTTTCCCTTGCACTAGGAGATGAATTGGCAAACACATTGTTAGGCAAGATGTCTGAGTTTTTGCTGTCTGTGGTTTCTTCTAGTAGTTTTTTTATGGTTTCACAACTTACATTTCAGTTTTTATCCATTTTGAGTTTATTCTTTTGTATGGTATAAGTTGGTGGTCTAAGTTCATTTTCTTGCATATACCTGAACAATTTTCCAAACATCACTTATTAAAGATACTGTCTTGACTCCATTGTATGTTTTTGCCTCCTTTGTAAATATTAATTGGGCATAATGGCATGGGTCAATTTCTGGGTTCTCTGTTCTGTTCCATTGATCTATATGCCAATTTTTATGCCAGTACCAAGCTGTTTTGAGTATAGTGTCTTTCTAGTATAACTTGATATCTGGCATTGTGATCTCTCTACCTTTGTTCTTATTTCTCAAGATTGCTGTGGCATTTCATAGTTTTTTTTTTTTGCTCCATATACATTTTTTGCAGTGTTTATTCTAGATTTATGAAATAGACAAATAATCCAATTAAATATGGGCAAATTATTTAAATAGACACTTCTTCAAAGTGGAACTTACAGATGGCCAACAGACATATGAACAAATGCTCAAAGTCATTAATCATCAGAGAGATGCAAATGAGGTATCATCAGTAAGGTATCATCAAAAATGACAAATGCTGGCAAGGATATGAACCCAGAGAAAAGGGAACCCTAGTGCACTGCTGGTGGGAATGCAAACTAGTGCAGCCACTGTGGAAAAGTGTGATTTCTTCAAAAAATTAAAAATGAAACTGCCCTTTGACCCAGTGATCTCACTTCTACAAATATCCTATATAATAAAAGCCTAATATGCTATGTCCAATCATCTAGTCGTCTGTTCAACTGATCAAAGCATAATATGCTAATGATATGCTAAGGCCATTCAAATGCTTGCTATGATGTGCACTGACCACAAGGGGGAAGACAGTCAACCAATTGACCAGTCACTATGACATGAACTGGCCACCAGGGGGCAGACACTCTGACTAGTAGGTTAGCTTGCTGCTGGGGTCTGGCTGATCGGGACTGAACAAGACAGGCCAGACACACCCTGGCTCCCTCCCATGGTTCCTCCCTGGCTGGCCAATCTCCCACATCCCTCCCCTACCCTGAATGTGCACTGTTGGGGTCCCTTGGCCTGGCCTGTGCCCTCTCGTAATCCAGGACCCCTTCGGGAATATCGGAGAATCAGTTTTGGCCTGATCCCACAGCCTGGCCAAGGGACCTCACTGATGCACAAATTCGTGCACTGGGCCTCTAGTATCCTAATAAACCAGAAACACCAATCAGAAATAATGTATGCACCTTTGTGTTCACAGCACAATTTTATAATAGCTAAAATTTAGAAACAGCCTGAGTGCCAATCAGTAGATGAGTGGATAAAAAAATAGTGGTACATTTACATTATGGAATTCTATCTATACTAATAAAAGCCTAGGTTGTCCTCATGCTCTCATGCATGACATTGTCACAAGATGGCCACCATAAGATGGCCGCATGCACAGCAGAAGTGGGGCCCAGCAGCTACTCCACGCAATGGGGCCAGGGGGATCCCATAGCTCCATGTGTTGTGAAGAAGGCCAATCCCAGCATCTCTGCTGCCTCAAAGGGAGGAGGTGGGTCACAGCAGGGGAGGCCAGTTGGGGTGATCAGGCCAGCAGGGGAGCAGTTAGGTGTCAATCAGGCTGGCAGGGGAGTGGTTAGGGGGCGATTAGGCAGGCAGGTGGGCGAGTGATTAGGAGCCAGCAGTCCTGGATTATGAGAGGGATGTCACAGATTGGAGAGGATGCAGGCCTGGCTGAGGGACACCCACCTTCCGTGCACAAATTTTGTGCACTGGGCCTCTAGTGTAGCTATAAAAAAGAAAGACCTCTTACCATTTGAGACAACATGGAGGGACCTGGAGAGTATTATGCTAAGCGAAATAAGTCAGTCAGAGAAAGACAAGTATCACATGAGCCTATTCATATGTGGAATCTAATGAACAAAATAAACTGATGAACAAATAGATCCAGAGACAGAAGCATGAAACAGACTATCAAATATCAAAGGGAAAGCAGTGGGTGGGTGGGAAGTGATCAGCCAAAGAACTTGTATGAATATATGCATAGCCCTTGGACACAGAAACCAGAAAGTTAAAGGCCTCAGTTGGGGATGGGTGCAGGCTAGAAGAAGTCAACTGGGGGGAAAAAAGGCACATATGTAATACTTCAGCAATAAATATTTTAAAAATTAAAAATAAATAAATTGTGATGGAAAGAGATTTGACTTGGGGTGGTGAACACACAATACAATATATAGGCAACATATTATAGAATTGTATACCTGAATTGTATATAATTTTATTAACCAGTATAACCCCAATAAGTTCAATAAAAATTTAAAAGAATATATAATCAATTAGAAATAAAAGAATCAATAACTTTCCTATAAAAAAAACCTGTTAGAAATGCAATGGATAAAGAAAATTATATATGTACATATGAACATACAGGGGTGGGAAAAAGTAGTCTTACTATTGATTCATCCATAAAAATAGAAGGAAATACTGCTATTTGAGACAATGTGGATGCTTGATAGCATTGTGCTAAGTGAAATAAACTAGATATAAAACATCTACTCTAATAAAAACATAATATAGAAATTGACCTTTTCTTTGAGATGCCTAAGCCACGCCCACCAGGCAATCAGAGCAACTGTATGCAAATTAGCCCAGCCAAGATGGCAGAGGCCAGACTGGGGCGGGAGCAGCCAGCCGGCCCTGAGGCTACAGCCTGGATCGATCACAAGGCAGACGGAAGCTAAGCTTCCGTGTGCCCCGAGATCCAGCGGCAGCCACGGGGACGGGAGAAGTGAGCCCACACTGCGGTCCAGGGGAGACAGAAGCTGTACCATTGGTGGGTCCCCGAATGGAGGGGTGGATGGTCCAGAGGTGGAGGTGCTCCTGCTTTGCAGCTGCAGTGCCGGGGCTGCATGGGCAGCTGCCACCTGGCTGGGGCTGAGCCCTGAGCTGGGGGTTAATGCCCCCTGCCCATGGAAGCTTTAATGAGGGAAGGAGGGATGCTCCCTTTCTCTCTCACACACACTGCCTCCTGAGCCCACTCTCTCGCTGGCTCTATTTTCTCTGCCACAGGGGCAGGGATCTCCTATGAGAGCCCCCGTCTCCCTTC
>PVJC01030764.1:0-21003 GCA_004026665.1 Murina feae
CACGCCTCGCCTCCCCGAGGAGATGGAGCGAGACGTTTTGCCTGCGTTCCCTCACAACCCTCAGCGATGAGTTTAATCCACACGCCGGCTTCCGGTCACTCACCTTGATTTTCCAAAATACGTTTCTTCCCGGACTTGTGTATCTGGCAGGGTTTTCGGGCCCAGAGGCCCTTTGGAGTGACAGCCCTCCTGCGACCTTCAGTAACCAGCACAGTGTGGCCACGGAACAGCCTCCGAGGGAGGTGCTGTCACCTCCTAAAAAATCAAGGCTTTGTTTTGATCAACTCTCCAGCCGAATTCCTTTTTTTCCGAATCATCTTCAAGTGAAAACTTGATCTGGGAGGACACCGAGGCAGAGTCGGGCTTTTACTGGTTTGTTTTGTATTTTGTGAATCCTCACCCCTGGATATTTTTCCATTGATTTTTAGAGAGAGAGGGCGGGGGAGACACAGGGAGACATCCATGTGCGTGGCTGCCTCCCCCATGCACCCCAACCAGGGCTAGAGATGGGGTCTGCAACCCTTGGCCGGAATCGAACCCGGGACCCTTTAGTCCACGGGCCGATGTTCTATCCACTGAGCCGAACCAGCCAGGGCCAGATTGGCTTTTAGACTTTTTCCAGCTGGTCTTTTATGATGGGCTTTTGTTGCTGACTCCCTTTTTTCCCCCCTCTCAAGATAACTGGTTCTCCCGCCCCACTCCCCCTCACCTCCTCCCCCAAATATTGAATACTTTTGTTTCTTTTACTTGATTTAAAACCAAATAAAAGAAAAATGGCTTTGCTGTTTCCCCTTTGCCCCCCACCCCCACCCCCTTCCACGCAGGCGCCTGCGGGGTGCATTGGCGATGCCCTTTCTTGCCAGGGAGGCTAATTGGAGATGAAAGTACTGCTCTGGGCTGTGTTTTGTGTTGTGTTTGCTAGGAGGCAAGTGCTGACTCGGACTCCGAGCCATCTCCAGAAATGCCTTACGCATTATAATTTAATCCCGCACTCTGGTCTCGCTTTGGATGGTTTTCAATACAAGCCAAGTAACCATTAAATAAGATTACAGAACCCTGTATTTTTAATTATCTGATATAATATATGGATTGGCAGCTGGCTCACTGCCAGGTTATGCATAGTGGTCGGTGGCAGGAGGCAGTGGAGCAGAGGAGTGGCGAGGAAAGTGGTCTGTGTGCGCCCAGTTGATGGAGTGCTGTGTTCGGACAAACATTCAGCTCGCACCGCACCTGCTTCTCCGATGTTGGGACTCAGTGTGACTCTGAGTGCCAGCGTGTCCCTTTGCCCGGCGTGCATCTCTGTGTCACAAAACCCGGTTTCATTATTTTGAGGACCCCTTTTGGAAAATACTGCTGATTTGCTTGAATGTCCTCAGGTGTGTAAAGCACAAGAGGAGACTGAGAATGAAAATTGCAGAATTATATTTAAGCGGGGCTCTTTCATACTATAGTGTGAGCCTCTGCTACATCCGTAGGAGGGCGTGGTGATTCTGCTTTTAATTGTGCTTCTTAGGGTTTCCTGTTTGTTTTTTTAAAAAATACATTTTTATTGATTTCAGAGAGGATGGGGGGGAGAGAGGGAGAAGGAGGGAGGGAAGGAGAGAGAGAAACATTAATGATGAGAGAGAATCAGTGATCGGCTGCCTCTTGCAGGCCCCACACTGGGGATTGAGCCCAAAACCCGGGCATGCGCCTGACAGGCAATCAAACCGTGATCCCCAGGTTCATAGATTGATGCTCAGGTTCATAGGTCGACGCTCAGCCACTGAGCCCCGCTGGCCAGGCTGTTTCTGGCCCCTCTTCCCTGGGACAGAGCGAGCTGCTGGGAGGCAGGGCCTCGTCCTCTGTGTCTTTGGGACCTGACATCATGCTTGGCCCACGGTTGGTCCATGGCCTTTTCATGTCTCCGTTTGGTGAAGGAAGAGGAATGAGTACATTCGGGGTCCAGCCCTCAGGAGAAGCCTTGCCCCTTAGGAGGGTGCAGCGCCTGGGTTGGGGGGCGGGAGGGGGTCTCTGATGGGCTCCCAGACACAAGGGCAAGTGGGTCCTAGTGATGCAGTGTGAGCCCCGCTGGCGAAGGGCCCTCTCCGGAGGGGCTGAGAGGCCGCCGTCAGGTCTGCTTTGAATCAGAGGTCTGTTTCCTTTCATCCTTTCCCGGGAACTGAAGCCGGTGTGCGCTAATGCAATTAGCTCTCCTTCCTGAAACCCCTAATGAGGGTTCTTCGGGCAGATCAGAACCAGCACGTTGGAGCCCTTATCACATGCCACGTAAGCCTTCTTACCTGCAGGAGTGGCCTGCCGTCCCGGGGGCCACACGGACACCCAAGGCCAGAGGAGCAATGGGCAGGGCAGATCCGATGCCCGCGGCAGCTTGGGTACCACACGGCCCTGGTGCTCATCCCCTCCCAGGGGTGTGAGAACGCGTTACATTTTTTTTTAACCAATAAAAAGGAAGTTGAATGCTCCTTAGCATTAGAGATAAAAATCATAACAGCAGCTGCCCAGTCCAGGGCCTGCAGTGCCAGCTGCTTCGGTATCTATGGTAGAAGCCGGTTAGGAATTTCCATTGGCGATGATGAATTATTTAATATTATTATTATTATTTTTAAAGAAGCATTTGCAATGGTTTCCCTTAAATCCAGGCTTGCTTTTTGTCTGATACCTTCAGTAAGCATTTATGGAAATGTCCAGGGAAGTTAATTTCAAGTCCTTAGTCATTTAAAGAGTTTCTATTGATTTCCAGAGAGGCAGAGGGAGAGAGAGAGAAACACTGGTGTGAAACCAAACATCCATCAGCTGCCTCCTGCACACCCCCTACGGGAACTTGAGCCCACAACCTGGGCATGTGCCCCACCCAGGAATCGAACCAGCCACCTTTCCACCTTTCGGGGCACAGGGAGATGCCCAGCCAGCTGAGCTGCAGGGGCCAGGGCGGAGAGGGTGCATTTCTAAAAGAGGTTCCAGGACATGTGTTTTACCTGGAGGCAGGCTCACTTCTTCCCTGTGCTCCCCAGCGATACCTTGGGTCTTGAGTACACGTTCCAGGCAGGGGTTTTAATTACGTGTATGTCAGGGGTCAAGGAGGAAGTGGGAAAGCTTGCTGTGTATATAGGTCGATGCTCAACCACTGAGCCACAGCGGCCGGCCCGGGAGAAACGCATTCTTGAGGATGCGTCTCTCGTGAATGTCGGGTGCAGAGTTAGCAGCGCCGATGGGTTTTTACGATGCTCCCTGCGGAGGCAGCACCTGAAGCTGCAGTTAACAAACGGAGCTGTCACGGCCGGGCCTCTGCGCGCACCTGTGACTGTGTCTGGACACTCAGCGGGTCTCGGAGAGCCGTCCATTTCCGCAGTCTCTCACCAGTCAGCCCCGGCTGCTATTTTAAGGGCTTGACAGGGTATTCCTGGCAGAGTCCCGGCGTGGTAAAAAGCGTGAGCGTGCCAGAGCACCCTTCTTGGTCTCTCTTGTTGATTTGAAATCTCACATTTGGGGTCCCTGCTGGCTCAGGCTCCCCGGGAGAAATTACACGGGAGAGGAGAAGGCGCAGTTTTCCTTCCCATCCCTTTCCCTTGCTCATCTGTTGCAGGATGTAGGTCGCGTGCACGCCGCGCTTCTTTCCACCAGGTGGCGCTGCACGTAGCGCCGTCGCCCTCTGCCTCAGCCCTGGGCTGCTCCTGAGCCTGTGAGTCCTGATGGCTCAACAAGCTGGAGTGGCTTTTGGCTTTCGCCGCCCGCTGTTCAGCTCTCATATGTTGGATATTGTAAGAGGCACGCTGTCTAAGGAGTAGTTACAGGAAGTGGTGGCTTGTGTTTGTTCTGTAGCCCCTATTCCTTGAGTGCCCTAAGGTGTGCCAGGCCCCTTGTGGCTGGGCCTTTTCCCACTTCACTTCCTCCAACCCTGGTGACCGCCTGGTGGAGGTGTTTCCTTGTGGTCCTTGTGCGGAGAAAGAGCTGGAGGCTGGAGGGAGGGATAACTGGCTCAGGGTCACGCAGCCAACTTCCAGTCTCGGGCTGACTGCACCCTAAAGAAAAGATAATCCCAAAGCTGGAACCGAGAAGCTGTGTGCAGGGAACGTGAGGATAGCTGGCTGCTGTGACCCGTTTATTCTGGTGGGGGAAATGGCAGTGTTTGCGTGGCCGGATGTAAGTCGGATGCTCTGATCGGTATGAGGGCGCGGACGAGAGGAGCGGAAGCTGGTGTGGGAGTTCCTGGGCCCTGCTTCCCACCGTCTGCCCACGCGAGCGGCTTCCCAGCTGCGGGCTGCGGGCCGGCCCAGGGCAGGTGCAGGGTGGTGGCCTGGGGGCGAGGGGGAGCGGGGCAGTGTCCGTCTCCTGTCCGCGGCTGCCTCAGGAGACTCTGACTGGGTTCCTGAGTGCTATTCTGTTTTTATTTTGTGAAGTATGAAGACTACTGCCATGGGGATATTATACCCCCGTGTCCATCTGTCTGTCTCCGAGACAGGTGCGGACAGAGGACTCTCTCCGCTTTCCGACACGGTGCCACCGTGCAGGGCGGAGCCATCACTCCCTGCCCCGTGCGGGCGTGGCCAGCGGCGACTTAGACGAACGGAACCGAGGCCACGCTCGGTGTTCAGCGGCCTCCCCGGGACCCGGAGGCCACGCTTTGGTGAGGACGGGCTCTCTGAGCTTCGCGCTCTGCGTCTCTGAAACAGCCCCGAGGACGTTGTGGGTCCTCAGAAGGCCCCTTCCCTCCTGAGCCCAGCGGGCCCGGCTCCCGTTTGCCTTCTCCTGGAACCCGCAATCCACGCCAGAGACGACACCGTGGCCTGCTTACTGGAGCCTTTTTTAATTAACTTTTTTTTTTTATTGATGTCCGAGAGGAAGAGAGATAGAAACATCAGTGATGAGATGATGAGAGAGAATCGTGGGTCGGCTGCCCCCACACTGGGGATGGAGCCCGCAACCCGAGCCTGCGCTCTGACCGGGAATCGAGCCGTGACCAGGTTCAGGGGTCGATGTTCAGCCACGGAGCCAGATGCTCAGCCACGGAGCCACGCCGGCGGCGAAGCATTTATGTAGGAAACTGGGCGTGAACTGCTGGCTCACCAGGCTTCTAACAGGGTGAGAGCGGAAGGGGCGTTCTCAGCCGGGGCAGCAAGGTGACGCAGGAACAGGGCGTGTGTACCTGTCAGACTCCAGGCTTTGCGGCCGCAGTGCGGGACTTCCCCGCCTGGGAGATGCCAGGAGGGAGTTTCCTCTGGTCTTTCCCAGGGACCTGGGGGGTTCCGTGCTCACTCTGTAGAGCTCACGGCCCTGGGAGAGGCTCAGAGCAGGGCCTTGAGCCGCTGGTACTGAGTCCTGCTCACAGGGTGTGCAGGCACCTAGAAGCCGCATGAAAAGGCATTGACAGTGCGGGTGTGAGTGTTGCCGTAAAGACACACTCCCAGAGGGCAGGCCAGGCGGGGCTCTGCTTCCTCCCAGGGGGAGGGGTGTGTGTGTGGCTCCCTGGGCTGGTGGAGTGGCACCCGGGCTGCTAGTGAGACAGGTCTGCGCTGGGGCGAAGGCAGGCTGCTTCCCAGGGTCTCTCTCCCCGTGTTAACATGTGCAGACTGCATGGCTCTGCCTGGCGGGGCGGTGCCATGAGGGCGCCCCTCCTCCCTCTGTGTTCCCAGCTCCTGCAGTCCCTCCTCTTGAGTCTGTCTTTGCACGCCTCCCACTGCAGGTGGTCATGATTTTTTGGGAGTCATTTCTCCCCCTGGAGCCTGGGTTCTTTACAATCAGCAAATCGGACTTCCCTTCGACTTCTTCCCCGATGCGCAGCCAGCGCCTGGGAGCAGCTGGGGCTCAGGACGTGTCTGTGGAATGACCCGTGGGTGGGGCTCAGTTTCTTCCCTGTGGGGGAGGGCCGTGCAGGCGTCATCCCATGATGCCTTGCTGCAGGAAGATTGCAATGGGGCTTTTCTTTCACTCGAGTTGCCGGTGACTGGTTCTCAGGCAGGTGTGCCAGGCGTGGGCACCCCGACCACAGGGGCACCGGCCTTGGGTCTGGGCCTCAGACCAGTGGGAAGCCCCCTCTGTGTGGAAGAACCTTTGGACCTGGGCGAACGCCTTCCCCTCTCTCAGCTCCCGTGCCTGTAGTTTGTCAGCCCAGGTGCGATGCCACCCGCCCCCAGACTCGTTGGGATGTTTCAGGGACATGCCTGAGGCTGTCTGTAACCAGCCCACAGGCTGCCGGACCGGCCTGCCTCCCCTGCTGGATGTCCCCTGCCCAGAGGGTACCCAGCACGCAGTGGGCGGTGCTCAGTGCTTGTTGAATGAATATGTGAGAGCACTTTCTGGCCATCTGTCTGAACATAAGGTAAAGGCAGAACAGGATGGACGCCTGGATGGACGAACGCGATCAGAGGGGTAGGCGGGGCCTAGGCCTTGCAGGGCCTGCAGGTGGCTACGGGGTGTGAAGCATTGAAGGTTCTGGGGCACCACTGCAGGGCGTGGTGCAGGGGGATGACGTGTCAGCTGTGTATTTTAGAAAGTTCGTTTGGGATGCTGAGCGGTGCAGGGTGAAAAGTTTTAGCACGATGCAGTTTAGAGGTAGTATTTCTGGACGTCTGCTTTCACTGCACATGCATTGCCTTGTATTTGCAGCCATGGTCGAGAAGGAGGAGAGAGAGACATCTTCTCCCTCTCTGCTTCCCCAGGGAGAGTGCAGAACCGACCAATACAGAAAGGGCAAAGGAAGGAGCCCTTGCCGCCACATGGGCGTTGATGGCCAGGGGGAGGGAAGGAAACCCCGGTCGTGTCCTTTTCTCCCTTAAAGGGAACTAACGTCATGAAATCCTCTCGGTGTAAATTACACTTAAAACGTTTCTTTTAAAAGCTTTTTTGGGGGTAACGCATTTCTTTTCAATAGAAATGTTAAAATGTGTCACTGCTTTCGATGCTCAAGCAACACAGGGTGTGTGGGGTTTCCGGAGCCCGAAGCTGGTCAGATGAGGAGGAAGCGCTCAGGGAACGCGGCGGGATAATTCGTAGCCGCTGGGCTGTCTGCAAAGCTCATTGCTCTCCATAGCTTCTCCTCGTCTGTGACCGCAGGCGTCCAGCTTGACCGTGAGCTGGCTCACACTCTCCCAGGAGACTGTGCATTTAAACGAGAGGCTTCGTGGTTTCAGTTGGCGCCATCAAGTACACGCCGACATCGCTGCCTCCTTTGTCGGTGTTTCTGGTTAGCGCTGCATCGTCAGCAGGCGGCGGTTGGTCCAGATTCCATCCCGAATGCGAATCCTGCTGCCAGGCAGAGGCCTCCCCGCGCCTCAGCGGCTCCTGGGGGTGTTTGCAGACACAGAAGCAACATTCCAGCCAGACATATGCTTCTTCTTAGCAAAGAACTCCGGCCCAGACTTTTGACACAGCAGCTGCAACAGGTTGTTTTTCCCCCAACTCATTTCATCGCGGGGGCCACACCCTGGGAGGCGCTGGAAGAAAACCACGGAAGGGGCTTCTCCCTTAGAGCCCCTTGAGGAACTGCGGCCCTTCATGCCCATTGTAGACGGCTGCCCTCCAGAATGATAATATGATGCATTCATGCCGTCGCTCTAGGCCGTTATGTTTGGGGTTAATTGTTACAGTGGCAATAGGAAGCGCTGCAATGTCCTTAAATCATTAGGAGCTGCTTAATAGTCATAGTTGGAGACTACAGTGCCCTTTTAAAAAAGTAGGTGCAGCAACTAAGATCAGTAAGGAAACAGAAGACTTGAACAACAGTGTGAGCTGAATAGACTTGTCAGACATCCATAGAACACATTTCCCGAACAACAGTAGGAGCTAAGAAGCAATACCTTTCTCAAGTGCACATGATCATTGTCCATGAAAGAGCATGTGTGACTCCATAAAACAGGCCTTAATAACTTTTAAAGTACTGAGATCATGCAAAACATGTTCTCTGACCACAATGAGATTAGAAATCAATAACAGAAAGAAATTAGGGGAATTAATAAATATGTGGAAATGTACAGACTCCTAAATAACCAGTGTGCCAAATAAGAAAACACAAGAAAAATCAGAAAATATTTTGAGAAGAATGAAAATGAAGACACAATGTACCAAAATTTATGGGATGCAGCTAAAGCAGTACTTAGAGGCAAATTTATAGCTATAAACACCTATGTAAAAAATGAAGATAAATACCCTAACTGGTTTGACTCAGTGAATAGAGAGTCAGCCTTAGCAGTGAAGGGTCCTGGGTTCAATTTTGGTCAAGAGCACATGCCTGGGTTGCAGGCTCGATCCCCAGTTAGGGAGTGTGAAGGAGGCAGCCGATCAATGATTCTCCTCATTGATGTTTCTATTTCTCCCTCCCTCTCCCTCTCTGAAATCAATAAAAATACTTTTTTTAAAAAATGAAGGTAAATCTCAAATCAGTTACCTAGCCTTTAATCTTAAGACACCGGGAAATCTAAAACAAGAAGAATGAAGGAAATTATTCAGCTGAGAATGAAAAATAATGAATAAAATAGAAAAACAATAAAGAAAATTAGCAAGCCCCAAAAAGTTGATTCTTTGAAAACATAAAAATAAACCAAACTTTTGATACATTGATCATAAGAAGAGAGAGAGAGAAAGCTCAAGACTGAACTCAGGAATGAAAAAGAAGACATTGCTATTGACTTTATGGCAACAAAAAGGATTATCGGGAAATCTATCAACAATTCTATGCCTGTACATTAGATGACCTAGATGAACTAGATAGACTCCCAGAAGATGCTGTCAAATCTGGCTCTGGAGGAAATGGGGAATCTGAATAGAATGGCGAAGAGACGGTTGAATTGGGAAACAAAAACTCACAAAGAAAAGCCCAGGTCCAGATGACGTCACTGGCGAATCCTTCCAAGATGTAAACATTTATTAATACTAATTCTTGACAAATTCTTCCAAAAAATTGAAGAGGGGGGACTAGTTCCCAACTCATTCCTGATTTTAGTTCCCAACTCATTCCTGAATACCAGGTCAAAGATTTCACACAAAATCGACAGACCATTTCCTTTTATGAATATAAACACAAAAACGCTCAGCAAAACACTAGCAAATCGAATCCAGCAACATGTGAAGGGGATTACCCACCAGGATGCCATAGGATTTATCCCAGGAATGAAGGTTGGTTTGGCATCCAAACATTAATTTGTTATTTAATTCCCCATATCAATCGAACACGGGAAACACACAATCCTCTCAATAGACACACAGTAAGAGTGTGTGACAGATTCTAACATCCTTTCATGATAGAAACACTCAACTAGCGAGGCGTAGAAGGGAGCTTCCCAAACCTGTTGAAGTGCTCTGTTCACCAACCAGTCCTCTGTGCATGGGGCTCGTTTGGAAGGTTGCTGCTTCTATTCATGGACTCTTTTCCCCACATTAAGTGTGTAGTGCAGTGGTCAGACCTGGTGGAAACATCTTCTCAAACTAGTGATTATTATTACATATATATATATATATATATATATATATAGATATAGATATATATATATATATATATATATATATATATATATATATATATATATATATATATATCTGATTTCAGAGAGGAAGGGAGAGGGAGAGAGAGAGAGAAATAGTACTGATGAGAGAGAATCGCTGATTGGCTGCCTCCTGCACGCCTCCTACTGGGGATGGAGCCTGCAACCCAGCCATGTGTCCTGACCATTCCAAGGGAATCTGGACCACAACCTCCTGGTTCTTAGGTCGACGATCGGCCACTGAGCCCTGTCAGCCGGGCAGGTGATGTCATTAAACACCGGCTGTATTCGAGGCTGTGCCCGAGCTGGATGGAGGAGGAAGGAGAATAAAGACAATCTTCTGCTTTCAAGATGGACGCAGACATGAAGGAAATGAGGCGTTCGCCATCGCGATGCTGCCCCGTGTGCAGGGGAGCGAGTGAGCCGTGGGGCGGAGGGAGCGCCCGCGCTGCCCCCGAGGTCGGACTGAAAGCTTAGGTGGGACCGAAGGGGGCCAGGAAGGGAGAGGCCAGCAGAGGCGATGTCACAGAAGGCGGGTGACTGAGCGGGTTCTGGAACAGGGAGGGATTCTGGGTGCACAGTGACTGCGAGGGACAGACCGCAGCAGCAGGACCCGCTGGCCCGTCTGCTGACCCATGGACCATGAACAGAAGCCGGAAAAGTAACGGGAAGGGTGCTTGTGACCAGTGTTAGGCTCACAGGATTGTGTCCACGCTGTGGGACACGTCACGCAGACAGATGAATACATGCTCTCCTATGTAACAGATAAACGTATTCCCATGAATCTGCAGCTTTATATAAAGTGACGTATTTCCATAGTGATACACGTATATTTGATTGACTTGTACACTTGCTCATACTGATCACTCGTACACTTAACCTTTGCTGAGGGGACATTATTAGCATGTTGATCTAAAATGTGAGCCTAAGGGGGAAGTGAGTTTTTTAGATCTTTTCATCGTTATTGCCTGATTAGGCAGGCACGTCTTTCCCTCTGTGGCTGAGCCCTGAGCACATCCTCCTAACTGTGCTGGCCCCTGGGGAACCCTTCCACACCCAGCTTCCCAGGGCACCCCTGTCACAAAGCAGTGGCTCGTGCCCCCTCTGTGCTGCTGTTGGCTGCAGCACCCAGAGCTGGGAAAGTGAAGGAGAGCACGGGTCAGCTTGCCGCCAGGACAGTGCATCCTTGTGACATGCTGTGCCCTCAATGGAAGTGGGGGTCCCATGGCCCCTGACCTCCTAGCTGGTTGAAGTCAGGCTGTTTCTGGAACCACAGAAGGAGCCGAGTTCCAGGCAGCTCTGAGCATCATGTCTGAACCCCGTGTATCGGGGAGACTCGCGTGGGAAGAAGTCGGGTTGTGGTCGCTGCTGTCGGCCCTGTGTGTGGGGCCCTCTCCATAGCTGATGCTCAAACATCTTCCGAGTGGACCTTGTTGGGTGTTTCCGCCCAGTGAAGCCCGGGCTGCAGGCCAGCGCTGGGCGGTAGCCGTGTGTTAGGGGGTTATCTCGCCTCGGTGAAAGTTCTCGCTGTTCTGACAAGGCACGATGTTGTGTGCACAGCCCAGCTCAGCTCTGTAGCAGGGGATGGGGGTGGAGGGGGTGCCCAGCTGGGAGTGGGTGCAGCTGCTGTGAGGATGCTTAGTGTTCTGTTGTAGCTGATGATTCTGTTGTAGCTGATGATTTTCTTGTAGCTGATGATTCTGTTGTAGCTGGAGATACACTTAGAGGACTTCTGGTTTCCTTGGGTAATTCTGTCCACCCCTCCACAGCCCCTTTATGGTGCGTTCCCCTGCTGGGCTGTGGTCCCCAACAGGTATCCCTGGGGTAGGGCAGACAGCGCACCCCAGTCTCTCCCGTGATGGTACCCTGCTCCTGGGTATGCGGTGCCTACGTCCTTGCCTTTCCTTGCTCTGTCCCACCTTCCGCGCTGTCCCCCGCCTCCTGCTGCCTGGGTCCAAGGCTGGCATCCGGGTCCTCACAGCACCGCCCCTGTAGGGCTGCTGCTTTCTGGTGTTTTCCTGCCACCTGCGCTCCCCAGGCTCCTGTCTGACCCCAGCTGCCTGCTTGCAGGACCTGGCCATGACCTTGGGCGAGCCAAGCTTGACAGAGGTCGGCTGTTAGGATTAATGTTTTTATTGCCATAGATGTTTGTGTTACAAAGGCCAAAGCAATGTCATGTTTCAAGGTTTCAGTGTTTCACAGTGGGGTTACCCCTATCTCCCTTATGTCCCCTCTCCCCCGTCCCCCCTTCCTGAGCTCTGAGTGCCACATGGGAGCTTCAGAAGACCAGGTGTGCCCTCACCGTCCACACGCCCAGAGGGCTTCTCCTGCCCTGGGCAGCGTCTCTCCGGCCTGCCTTTCTCTTCCTTCCTGTGGCATCTCATGGCTGTGTTGACGGCGTTCATGGTTCGTAAATGTTTATTTTCTGCATGAATTTGACCATATTACTTTTGGCACAGACATCTCTTCTTTTTTTTTTTAAAAAAAATATATGTTTTATTGATTTTTACAGAGAGGAAGGGAGAGGGATAGAGAGTCAGAAACATCGATGAGAGAGAAACATCCATCAGCTGCCTTCTGCACACCTCCTACTGGGGATGTGCCTGCAACCATGGTACATGCCCTTGACCGGAAGCGAACCTGCGACCTTGCAGTCCTCAGTCCGACGCTCTATCCGCTGAGCCAAACCGGTCAGGGAGTGTCTTTTTTATAAAAATATTTTTTATTGATTTTGAAAGAGAGAAGGAGGAAGAGAGAGAGATAGAAGCATCAATGGGAAACAACATCAATCAGTTGCCTCATGCATGGCCCCTATTGGGGATGGAGCTGGCAACCCAGGCATGTTCCCTGACTGAGAATCAAACCGGTGACCTCTTGGTTCCTCGGTTGATGCTCAACCACTGAGCCACGCCGGCCGGGTCATCTCCCCTGTCTTTTACCCAGAGGAGCACAGCACCCTGAAAGCTTCTTTCTTGGGCTGGGAAGGGGGAGAACAGTCCACCCCTTGTGAGGTTCTTAGGCCAAGTCTCTATAAATAAGAGAGCACCAGGAGACGTTGGTGTTTTTAATGTAAATGTCTCGCAGAGCAGGACTCGCTTATTAACGTCTGCTTAGTGTCAAGCGCAGCGCTCAGTAGGTGTCCTTTATGCATCCAACCTGTTTTCTCAACCATGAAAGAAGTGGTGTTTTCTCCATTTACAAGCATGGGAGGTGTGACTTGGAATACATAACATCCGAGGCCAGAGGCTGGGAAGTGGCTGTGCTTTTTGGTCTGTTGATCTGACTTCTCAAAACACAGGTTATTATTCTGCATAACCAGGCCGCGGTCAGATGATATCCCGGTGACACCTGAATGAGAAGCATCCTGTCCCTTTGCGCTAAGTCACCGTGGTGGGATGCAACTTCCTTCCTCTCCTCCATGCTGCCCTGTGCTCTGGGGCTCGATTCCTGCGTTCCTAGAGGAACACCTCATGGCTCTCTAAACATTGATGGCTTCCAGGAGGACCACTGATTTGGAGATGAAAAACCCCGCCATGTCCTGTCCGCCTTGGGTCGCTTGCTCTGAGGGACTGGAGCCCTAGTGCCCGCAGCACACTTTCTCTGTGGATTGTCGGGGGGATGGTACATAAGAGCTTTTAGTCACCACCGAGCAGTGTCTCCATCCCAGGCTCCCATGGGGCTCCTCCTCTGAGCGGCTCCTCACCTAGCAGACTACCCTCTCTCGGGCGGCCAGAGGACTGGTACAGCTGGGCCCGACCACAGGGTCCTCGTGGTGAAGCCTTCCCCGGGTCTCAGCTTGCACATCTTGCCTCTGACCCTGCAGCTGACTAGACTGAGTCTTCGGCTGCTGCCTCCATGGTCCATGCACCCACCTCTGCCATCGTTCTCCTCCGATTGTCTGCCTTCCTGCTCTGGGGGCCTCCTCCAGTCTCGTCTGGGGAAGGACTCTGCAGCCAGCGTGGCCCCTGGCGCGGGAAAGGCATTGGGTAGGTAGACGAAGGACGGTCATCTGGAAGCCATGGGGACAGGTTCATTGTTAAACTCTTCTGTTGTTTGAATATAATCAGTGCACCTAGATTAGTCATTTGTTTGCACAGTCACCTAGCATTGGCTGAGAGAGAGAGGATGCAGGCCCGGCTGGCATGGCTCAGTGGTTGAGTGTCCACCATGAACCAGGAGGTCACAGTTCAGTTCCCAATCAAGGCACATGCTTGGCTTGTGGGCGCCATCCCCGGTGTGGGGGGGGGCATGCAGGAGGCAGCTGATCCATGATCCTCTCATCACTGATGTTTCTCTCTCTCCTTTTGAGTGGTCTCCTCCCAGGCTGGAGTTCTTGTCCTTGTCCTGCCACAGTTAGGATGAAATGGAAAATATTGGTTACATTTAAGATGGAGTTTACGATTGTTACGGGGTGGAGCTAAAACTGCTATGCAGTGTCTACAGTGACCTTTGGGGTTTTTGTTTTTTTTTTAAATATTTTCATTGATTTAAAAGAGGAAGGGGAGAGGGAAGGAGAGACAGAAACATCAATGATGAGAGATTAAACTTTGAATTGGAGAGTGTAGGTTTTCACCCATCCTGACAGCCACCACCGCTGCTGAGGTTGGTCAGACTCAGGCCCGACAGTGCAGACAAAGGCTTTCGGGAGGCAGGCAGCTCCGAGGGGCTCAGCGGCCGGCGGGAGGCGCCGTCCATTGTGCAGCGTCACACGCCGTGGCTGGGTGGTCATCGTCCTCTTTCTTTTGTACATAAAGGGCTGAGATGACAGGAAGACATATGGGGACACTCATTCAGTGCTTCTAGCTGTGTCGCTCACAGTCCTTTGTTACGAAGAATAGGAAGGGACCCCGAGTAACTAGCAAACCTTGAATTTGTCAGGATTTGAGGAGTTACAGGGTGAATGGAAGATTCTGGAAGTAGGTTTTGCAATGGGCAGGAAGGAAGGCACTCTGAAGGGGAAGGGTCTGGGAAGGGGAGCAGAAGTGACCCACCCTTTTCTCTGAAGGCAGGTTGGGAAGCAGTAGAAAGCTGGGGAAATATTTTCCAGAAGAAACGGAAAACAAAGCTGAGAAAACTCGTAGGTCAAGGTCATTTAACTAGTTCGTCCGTGGCAAAAACCAACAGGGAACTCAAATCTTACGATTACTCCTCCTCCATGTATTCATCTTTTCATTGAGCACTTGCCACGTGCCAGGCGGTACCCGGAGTGTGGGACTGAGCCCTGGCTACGATGTGCACGTGTCCAGCCACGAGGCTCAGTGGTTGAGTGTTGACCTAAGAACCAGGAGGTCACAGCTCGATTCCCGGTCAGGGCACATGCCCTGGCTGCAGGCTCCATCCCCAGTGTGGGGTATAGAGGAGGCAGCTGATTAATGATTCTCTCTCATCATTGATGTTTCTCTCTCTCTCTCCCTCTCTCTTCCTCTGTGATATCAATAATAATAATAAAAAGCTCAAAGTTTAAACTTTGTGTTGAGAGCATCCACAGGTGGTCTTTCCTGAGCACAGGGTCAGTATCCTGTATTAGGCAATAATAGACCCACCATTTATGGAGCCGTGGTCACCTGCCTCGCAGGCCTGCGTGCTTAGCTGCCCCTTCCGAGCCCTGCTCAGAGCCACGGGGTGCCCGTTAGCGAACCACGGCAGATGTTGCAGGCCTCAGTCAATGGCGGAATGAAAAAATCATGTTTAACCGCCCTCCCTCTCTCTGCTGCTCACCCGCCTGCCTCTTCGCGGTTTAGTTGTTGGCTGTGTTCCAGATCTGTGCTGTCATAGCTTCTAGCCACGTGAAGCTTTTAAATGTAATTAATTAAACTGAACTAGAACTAGAAGTTCATTTCTTCAGTCAGACACACAGCCACGGGTCACATGCTCAGAGGCCAGACGTGGCGGTGACTGCCATCATGACTACTCGGGGATCCACCTCCATTGTCCCAGGAAGTCCTGCTGGGTGGGTGGTTCTGATGCATTACAGGTCACCCTGATGGACTAGGCAGGAGTGACAGTGCCAGTGCCACGGAAACAGAGCATGCCCCAGCTTGTGTGTCCTTCTCGGGAGGTCCCGGAGCTGTGGTCTGTAGGTGCTGCAGCAGTGCACAGCTCGGGGCTGCCGCAGGGGGCTCTCCCTCACCCAGCAGATCCTGGCCCTGCTCCTGGTGGGGGCGCCTGTGGGAGCCCCGAGCCTGGGAGCCAGCCAGGCCACTGAGGCCAAGGTGTCTCTGCCCTGGAACGGTTCTCACAGTGACCACGGCCCTGCGCTCACCTCTGCTGCGTGTCCGTGACCTTCCGAGGGGCCCTGCCTTGGGGCCCTTGCCATGGCCCCGCGGGCACCAGGCACCCCTGCAGGCTGGGAGTGGTGGTGTCCTTCCCATGGGCTTCCGGGTGCTCTCCTCCTCAGCTACCTGGGGTTATGGCAGATCCCACTGTACAGGTCATGCAGTGGAGTCTCACAGAGGATGAGCAGCTCCCCCAAGCAAGCCGCCAGCAAGGGCCTAGGAGGGCAGAGGGTTTTGGAGCCCAACGTTCAGGCTCTCGGGTTTCGCCCAACCACTCCCTCCCACGGGGGGCGCTGCCCAGCGGATGTGACTGCAGGAGAATCGGGGGTCCCTGCGACTCCTCTTGGCTGAACTTCAGCCTCATCACGTGGACACGGGTTTTGCTCAGTGAACTGGCGTCTCTTCAGAGGAGCTGGCTCACGCATACACACAAGCATGGAGCGGGCAGGGGTTATGTGCGGGCCAAGGCATGGCATGAGGGGGGCGTCATTCATCCTGGGAGCAGGTCTCACTGTGCCTGATTGAGAGTCGAGGGGGCCTGGAGCCTCCGACGGGCTGTGTAAGCGCTGGTCTGCCATTTGAACCCATGTTCCCATCAGTTCCTGTTCCTTCAGGCCTCACCAGATCAAGCTCCTCCTAACATTATCATTAATTCATCTCCTCCTGCAAGTGTCAGCAAGCTAGACGCCGTGCTTATCTGGGGGAGGCGGGTTAATACCCGGTTCTGGGGGCGCCCTGAGCAAAAGCTGGTGACACGGTGACCAGAGCACGCGTTCGCTTAGGGCTGCGTTTGAATTATCCTCCGAGCCACTTGGTGGTGCTGCGCTGCGCACTCTTGTTGGGGCTCCTGCTGGGGCTCCGCTGGCTCGCGTACCGGGGACCACGGCATCGGAAGGGCTCGGCTGGCCGGGCATTTGCGTGTAACCCGTGTGCCACCCTCTCTCTGTCAGCGGCGTCATCAACAGTGTGATTTGTACCTCCCCTCCTCCTGGCATTCCCAACGCGGTGTGTAAGCGTAATTGGTCCCTGGAATAGCAACTGTTTTCAAGAAGATAAACACGCCTTCTGACTAATGAGTTGAACGGCGTGTGTTCCTAGATGTGGAGGCTGCGCTGCTGGAATTAGCCTGCCGATCAGTGTGCCTCTCCAGGTCCCGAGCTGCAGTGTCGTCCATCCTGTGCTTTTCAGGGGAAACTGGAAACATGGCTCCGATAACCCAGCCCCATCGCGGTTCCCCTGTGTGGAGAACACCTACGCGGCTGTTGTGGCATAGCTGCGGTTTTCAGACCTCTGCTAATGGCCATCGCTGGGCTGCAGTGGGCCACGCAGCAGCACCCCACGCCTCATACTCCCCCCCCCCCCACGGCTCTATTGGGGAACCTCCGGCATAGGAGAAATCGGCTGCAGAATCCCCGCCCGGCACCTGGAGCAGGGCCTGCTGGGCCCCGTGGAGCTAAGAATCAGACGCTCAGCACCTGCCGTCCAATAGCTGCTTGTGGCTACGGGCAAGCGTGGCTTCCATACTGGATACGCAAACCCCGGTATCCTTGATGTTTGTCAGGTCCTACTGTGCCTTTCCGTGAGCACTGCCATGGAATATTCACTCAACAAATGTAAATGAGTGTATATTTCAAATGTTTTTACTGGTTTTAGAGAGAGAGGAAAGGAGAGAGAGACACACACATGGATTGGCTGCCTCCTGCTCGCCCCCTCCTGGAGATGGATGCTCAGGCAGCTGAGCCACACCGACAGGGCTCAGTATCCATGCCTCATGGCACATTCCCGGTGCACAGCCGGGTCCTGGGAAGTGTTCTGTAAGGAAGAGCACTCTGTGACATGTCCGCCAGGAGCATGCGGTGGGCTGGGCGGGGCTCTGCAGGAGCCCCAGGTCTCGGGAAACGCTGTGGCCAGGACCTTCATCTTTCATGGGATGGCGGCGGCTCCCTTCCTGTAGGCTCTGCCCCTTCAGTTCCCTTCTGCCGCCCGCCTTTTCCCTGACGGAGTCGGGTCCCTCCTTTATGAGACACACAGAAGTATTTGTGTAGACGTCCTGCTTTCTCCTGAATTATTTATCCTTCAGGACGGCACTTCCAGTTATCTCGGCTGCCTTTCTTCGTGCTTTTCAGCGTTTTCCCGTTATTTCCTCCCTCACAGAGCCCTTTTATGCAATTTCCCCAGCCGAGCATCTGCACTCTCTCATGAAACAGTAATTCTTCAGGTCTGCAGTGCGTCTGTGCCTGACCCTGGTGGGGGCGGGGGGGGGGGAGTGCACCACCATTGTTGCTATAACAGTTGTTTGAAACTGGTCTCGGGACACTTCCCTGGATTCCTGGGCTCATTACTAGTCTAGTGTTCTCGTCCTAGTTGGTTACTCATTCCTATAATTTGTCAACAAACTATTCTTCCTCTTTTTTTTTTTAAAAAAAATATGTTCTTACTGATTTTAAAGAGAGAAGAAGGGAGAAGGAGAGAGAGAGAAACATCGATCAGCTGCCTCTTGCATGTCATCTACTGGGGATCAAGCTCACAGCCCGGGTATGTGCCCTGCCTGTGAACTGAATCAGTGAGCTCACAGTGCATAGGACAATGCCCAACCCACTGAGCAGCTCTGGCCAGGGCAGCCTCCTGTGTTTGAGACAAGAGAACAGAAGGGAGTTGGACATCAACCTAAGATACGTATTGTTAGTTGTAGTCAAAGTTTTAGCCAAAGGGAAGCTCTTTCTTACCCTTTTTTTCTGTCTCATTTACCTGTGTGGGGCAGTTCCGTAAAGGAGCGGTAATCTGTGAGTCAGCCTCAATAGGGAGCCGTCAGCTGTCCGTCGATTTGACACTTGGAACCATTGGTGTGCGCGGTGCTACCTGAATACATGGTGGTCGAAGGACATGCTGTAAACAGACAAATGCTCTCGACTGGCTTTCGTGTAGGGACTTCTCATAAGATCCCTGGGTGACTCTGATGCACAGCGTGGTCTGAAACGGGAAGGCCTGCACCTCACCTGACAGATCCCTTTAAGAAAACCCACTGGGCATGGCCCCGAGAGCGTGTCAGACTCAGAGCGAGAAGCGGCCCATGAACTGTGATGGAGAGGCAGCCGGTCCGCAGAGCTCCTGCTGGCTGTCAGTGGGCACAGGCGGCGTCCCCACGTTCAGAGGCTGGATGTGTCTGTTGAGACCATTGCAGTCCTCAGAAGCTTGAATTCAGTGCAAATAGCGTCCTTTCATCGTCTTACCTTTCTAGGGTGACTGGATCTGAGGGGCAACACAGGTGCTTCTGTTGCAGTTGCATTTTGTTTTTAAACTGTTTTCATGCCTCTGGCAATTTTCGGGGAGCTTAGAATATTGAGTTATAAGGGGAAAATGGTATTTTGGGGGCATCCTGTATGGTTTTTGTGCTATTATTATTAAGCTGCATTTTCCTGGCCATGTTGATTATTTTAGCATAACTTCCATGGTTTTGTTAAAAGGCCTTTTATTATTTATTTATCTTTAAAATAGGTTTTTATTGACTTTAAGTGAGAGAGGAAGGAAGGGAGAGGGAGAGGGAGAGAGAAACATCAATGATGAGAGAGAATCATCCATTGGCTGCCTCCCGCACGCCCCCTACTGGGGGTTGACCTGGCAGGCTGGGCACCTGCCCTGACCAGGAACTGCAACCTCTCGGTGATGGGACGACCTCTCGGTGATGGGACGACCTCTCGGTGATGGGACGGTGTCCAGCCAACTGAGCCACACAGGCCAGGGTGTTGATAGGCGTGTTGAGTAGGTGTGTTCTCTGGGATCTTTCTGCAATCCTTGGTCATGCTCTTTTATTTTTTTGGCATTCTTTTCATAAAAGTGACCCTGTCGGTCATTATCAGATAAAAAATGTGATTTATTATCTTAAGGATTATTTCCTCCCAATTACTCTGACTCTTTGTATATAAATAAGGAATGATTATGGTTATGGAAGTGACCTAAAAATTAAAAGCCACGGCACAGTTATATCCTTGGATTTATTTTGGATATTCTCGCACCATTCGAGTCTGTGTTAGTGTCTCTCTATCTAATCCATAGCAAATACTCGTTTGGAGTCTCAGTGCGTGTGGCACATGGCTGTGGCGGAACATCGTCGGCACAGCCCTTGATCTGCCTTGAAGTGTGACAGTGTCCTGTGGGCAGGGTACATGGGAGACACTGCATCCCCACACACAGGAAATGGGTTCTGTAATGAGTGCAGCCCGAACAGGACTAATCTCCCCCTTGGATCATTACTTCACCTAATCACAAGGCTTTTTTAATTCGAATCCTTGCAGGGTTCTAATTGGTGGCCTCGGAGCCTGATAGCTGTTGAAGATAGCTGGTCTTTTGCTAGATGCTTAACGGTGTTTGCGATTAAAAGTGAGAAATGTGATCTAACCCTTGGGCAGATACAACTAAAAATTAGATTTTTTCTTTTTCCAATCTTTGATTGTTATTCTCATTCCTACTCCCAATGGTTGCTGGCTTAAGTCATTCTTAACTTGAATTAACCTAATGCTCTATTTTCTTGATTCAATCTGTGGGTTTGCCGAGTCTTCACGTGACCAATGTTTTGAGTTATATTAGGAATAATCCTAGTGGTTGAGCATCAACCTTAGGAACCAAGAGGTCAACGGTTCAATTCCTGGTCGGGATACATGCCCCTGTTTGTGGGCTCGATCCCCAGTAGGGGGTGTGCAGGAGGCAGCCTATCAGTGATTCTCTCTCATCATTGATGTTTCGATTTCTCTCCCTCGCCCTTCCTCTCTGAAATCCATAAAAATGTATTTAAAAAAAAACAACTAAGTTCACTTCTGAGCATCCTAATAGCCAAATCATCGGCTGTTCCCTGGGTGGTATATGTATGTGTGTTTGCGATGAGCTGACTGGTCCTTATTAGGATCCATATGCATCTCTACTCCGCCCTGTTTTCCTCTTCATGGAAGGGCAGTGGTACGGCCGGGAGCTGTGTGCCTCAGGCTCGTCTGGGCAGGTTTTAGTGTCTTCAGCTCCGACTTGAATCTAGTAGGGGTTCAGGTAGGTTAGGATTGCTTAAATAAAGTAATTCCTTGGCGAATGCAGGTGTCCTGTTGGAGGTTACAAAACATCCTTTCCAACCAGCCTGCCCAGGAGCATGTTTGTAATCTGTCAAATAGAGTTTATGATGGCTGCCAGCACACACACACACACATACACACACACACACACTCTCTCTCTCTCTCTCTCTGCCTCCCTCCCTCCCTCCCTCTCCCTCT
>PVJC01030765.1:0-20996 GCA_004026665.1 Murina feae
TGGCGGCCGCCATGTTGGCTGGGCTAATTTGCATACGGCCGCTCTGATTGGCTGGTGGGTGTGGCTTACCCGTCTCGGAGAAACGGTTAATTTTAATATTTCGCTTTTATAGAGTAGATATATATATATATATATTTAATTTTTTTTTAAAGCTATAGTACATTTACACAATGGTCTACTATTCAGCCATAAAAAAAGGAAATCTTACCTTTTTGCATCAGCATGGATGGACCTGGAGAGTATTATGCTAAGTAAAATAAGCCATTGAGAGAAAGACAAGTACCATATTATTTCACTTATATATGAAATCCAAATAAAATTAACAAAGTGGAGACACACTCATGGATATATAGAACAGATTGAGAGCTGTCAGGAAAAAAAATGGGGTTGCAGGCTAAGTGAGAAGGGTGTAGGAATTAAGCAAACAAAGAAAAGAAAGATTTATGGATATAGACAACAGTTTTGTGATTTCCAGAGGGAAGAGGGGTTTGGGGAGGTAAAAGAGGGTAAAGGGGACATAAATGGTGATCAAAGCAGACTTGACTTAGAGTGTTAAACACACAATATACAGATGATGTAGACTTGTATACCTGAAACCTATATAATTTTATTAACCAATGTCACCCCAGTAAATTCAATTAAAAAATCTATCACACCAGTGATATATGATGTCATTTTGAATTATTATTAACTATAGGCCTGGTGCATGAAATTCATGCACTTGGTGGGTGTCCCTCAGCCCAGCCTGCGCCCTCTCCAATGTGGAACATCCCTCTTAAAATCCGGGACTGGTGGCTCTCAATCACTCACCTGCCTGCCAGCATGATTGCCCCTAACCACTCCCCTGCCAGCCTGATCAATGCCTAACTACTCCCTTCCTGGCCCAATTGCCCCCAACTGCCCTCCCCTGCCGGCCTGGTCCTCCCCCTCCAACTGCCCTCACCTGCCGGCCTGGTTGCCCCTAACTACCCTCCCCTGCAGGCCTGGTTCCCCCTAACTGCCCTCCCCTGCAAGCCTGGTTGCCCCTAACTGCTTTCCCTTGCCGGCCATCTTGTGACCACAAGGGGGAAGCCCTTGAGAACACATGGGGAGGCCATCTTGTGCAAGGGAGTGATGGTCAATTTGCATATTACCTCTTTATTATATAGAATGACATTAACATTGATCACCTGGTTAAAGTAGTGTCTGTCAGGATAGGGTTGGGATTATGAAAACATCCTTTTTTTCATTATACATTTACGTACTATTTTTAGTATCCATTCTTGCCTGCAACAATTATTACCATGGTGTTTGCTGAGTGGTGATTTTCCATTTCCCTAGTACTTACTATAAGAACTTTCCCATTTCTACTTATATTTATTTAAGTATTTATATTAATATGAATGAATAGATATTTATTTCATTCCATAGTCCACTACGATTCTAATTTTGCTGCTAAAATTACTCCAGATTTAGCCACTGGGAGCTCCTGCAAGTTGGCTGTTTTGACATGCCATGATAATTTTTTTAGAACTTGTCTTATTGTTCCAGGCTTACGTTATATTTTTAAAATATATATTTTTTATTTTTCAATTACATTTAACATACAATACTATATTAGTTTAAGGTGTACAACATAGTGATTAGACATTTATATAACTTATGAGGTGGTCACCATGGTGAATTTAGTACCTGACACTATACTGTTATTACATTACTACTGACTATATTCCCTCTGCTGTTCTTTACATCCCCATGACTATTTGTAACTGGCTATTTGTATATCTTAATCCCTTCCCCTTTTTCACCCATCTCCCAAACTCCTTTTCTATCTGGCAATCATCAAAATGTTCTCTTTATGAGTTTGTGTACTCATTTATTTTTTATTTTTTTAAAAAATTCTAATTTCTATTTATTAAATTTATTGGGGTTATATTGGTTATTTAGATTACATAGGCTTCTATGATACATGATCTGTATATTGCATTCTGTGCCAACCACCCAAGTCAAATCATCTTCTATGAAATCATATGATATTTGTATTTTGCTTCCTGACTTAACTTCCCTTAGCATAATACCTGTAGGTCCATCCATGTGTTGCAGATGGCAAGATTTCATTCTTTTTATGGCTGAGTTGTATTTCATAGTATATATGTACCACTTCATCAATTCATGTATCAATGGACGCTTAGGTTTTCTTCCATATCTTGACCATGGTAAATAATGCTACAATGAACGAAGGAGTGTGTATGTCTTTTCAAATTAGTGTTTTGAATTTCTTTGAATAAATATTCAGAAGTAGAGTTGCTGGATCTTTCTTCTGTCTCTCTTATTGTGGCCTTTGTTTTAATGCCTGTTTTGTCTTAATGTAAGTAATGCAACTCTAGCTTTTGTTTGTTTGTTTCCATTTATATAAAATATTTTTTCATCCCTTTACTTTCAGTGTGTGTGTTTTTCAATTTGAAGTGAGTCTCTTATATGCAGGATATGTATGGCTCTTATTTTCTTATCCACTTGGCTACCCTATATATTTTGATTAGAATATTTAATTTACTTACATTTAAAAAATTATTGATAAGTATATAATTTTTTTCCATTTTATTATTCATACATTTTATCTTTCCTTCTTCAAGAAATCCTTTTAACACGTCTTGTAACACTGGTTTGGTGGTGATGAACTCATTTAGCTTTTACTTGTCTAGGAAGGTCTTTATATGTCCTTTGATTATAAATGATAGCTTTGCTAGGTAATCTTTTATCTCTATCTTTTCTTTCTCTTTAGGTAGAGTATCTTTGTTATAGGTCCTTGCTTTTCATCACTGAATATTTCTTGCCAATCCCTTCTGGCCTGCAAAATTTGTTGAGAAATTAGCGGAAAGACTTATGGGAGCTCTCTTATAGGTAACTAACTGCTGTTCTCTTGCTGCTTTTAATATTCTCTTTTATCTTTTCCATTTTAATTATGGTGTGGAAATCTTTATGTTCTTCTTGTCTGGGGCTATGTTTCCTGTGTTGCAGCCTTAGCTAATATTTCCCATACCTCTGTTCTAGAATCAGCCATTTATGCAAGGAGCTTTGGTATTCTATTGTAAAATGGTATTGAGTCCCAGATCTGGGTACTAGGTATACTCATTCCTATGGATGTCACAGTTTCCACGCCTTGTCAGCTTGGTAATATATGTATGTACACTACATATATATATATACACACACACACACACACATGTATATCCTATTTACATTTTTATTATCTATTCGTCTATATATACTAAGAACCATGAGTTCATACTGATACTTCTGAATCCAACTCAATACCAGTGCTTATTCTAGCCTTCTTCCTTTTCTTTATTTGTTTCTTCTTTCTCTGATAATGATAAATCTGTGTCTCATTATCTTCAATATATTTACTTATTTCTTCAATTCTTGTGTATACATAAAGTAGTTTCAGAATAACGCATATCTCTGTGAGAAAAAAGTATTAATTAGAGAGGAAATGGGGATAGGGTTGTAATCATGGGGGGGATGTGACACTTCTTTGAGCAGAACTTTTTTGTATAGCTTAATTATGCAATGGTTTTCCATACACACACACACACACACACACACACCTTAAATCACTCAGCAGAGAGGGAGAATAAAAAATACAAACTATAACAAATACATGTAAGTGCATTATAAATAAATTATATAACCTATTGAAGAAGTAGGGAAGATAACATAAACTTAGTAACTTTGAAAAACAGAATTTTGAATATACACTGTAAGGATAATGACAAAAAGAACTGTACACACTGTACTCTAAACAGCAGATATTATTAATATTTAAAAGAGGGGAGAGTGTACAACTTAGGTCCAGCTGTGTGTGGAAAACCCAAATGCCTTCATTAGTGCTACCTCTTAATACGGAGATACTGAGAGGTACTTAAACTACAAGATCAGAATTTCACACATTTTTATCACAAAGATGTTTTCATTGCATTTTTGTAAACATGCAAATTTCTATCAAGTTAAAGAAATTTTAAGTAAAAAATACTTACGTCACTATTAGTTGAGATCATTTTTTTAAAATTCATCAATTAAAAACAATAAGAAATAGGTAAAATATTTAACAATTATTTACTTTATTGGATTAATTTTATCTAATTTTAAAAACTAAAATATGAGGGACCTATAAAGCAAGCATCTCAAAAGTAAGAGTGTATATATTTAAAAATGTTTAACTGAAAAAGGCATGAGTGCTTTCGGCTGAACCACAAGATGCTCTTGTAAGATGAGGATATATATGTTGGAACACTGACAATTTATACTATCTTCCCTACAAAGAAAATTTAAACTTGAAAGTATTTTGAGACAATAGGATTTAATTCACCAAAAAATTTTGCTTAGATTTGGATATGAACATGTCCTAGTTTATTTAATATCTACAATAATAATACTGCTTCTTCTATATAATCCACATTCTAAGAACTTGAGATTTCATTCACATATAAGAATAACTTTTTAAAGATACTTATAATTAAAATTTCAACAGCATATTACATTTTCCAATATAATTTAGACTCTTGATTCACACTGTGCTACAGGTGCATGAATATCAGGTTCATGTGCTGGTCTCTAGCACAGCTAAATGACACTGACCCCTTCCTATTTCCTCTTAAAAGTCTTTAAAATAATTATCTCAGATGGTGTTACTTCCTTTAGGTAAATGATGGTAAAGGGCGTTTGCTTCACTACTCCCTGCTCATCCTCAAGTAACTAGACAAGAAACTTTTTATTAAATAATTGGCCTTCTAAACTTCCTTCTGAAACACCTACACTGTATCTACTCTACTTTCTAACCAAACATTGCTAATCTCTTATATTCAATAGCAGGAAATTTTACAATTTAGATATTCTTACAGTTATCCGTTATAACAGTGACATGATCAAGACACCCTACAGGTGTTTTCTTTTTCTTTGGGTAGTAGTTTAATATGACACACAAAAAAAAGCAAAGAACAACATAAGGACAGCATGAAGAAAATTTTAATGCAAGAACAGAACCTGAAAGTAACTGTGAACAGAGTGAAGCTCCACCCAGTAGGTTGACTGCTCCTTAGAGTAAACTCTTCTGTGGTAATTCAGGTTTTCTGATTCTACTTCAGATAAGCTTCAGTTAGTCAATCGTGTCCAATTTTAACAGATACTTTTTCAAATTCAGCCACAAGATCATCTTGAGGAGCCATAAAGCAATTCAAAGACAGAAGTTTTCTGTTTGGATCTGAAGCCGTAATCATTTGAATGCATAATTAAGGGCCACTTATGGTAACCAAAAAGTGAACTATTAAGAATTACTAACCTTAGCCCTGGCCAGGTAACTCAGTTGGTTAGAACACTGTCCTGATACAGCAAGGTTGCAGTTTTAATCCCTGGTCAGGGCACATACAAGAATCAACCAATAAGTGCATAAGTGGAACAAATAAATGTCTCTTTCTCTCTCTAAAAATCAAAATATAATTAAAAGAATTACTAACTTCTAGCCATAGTGATCAGACAAGAAGAAGAAATAAAAGGCATCCGAATTAGGAAAGAAGTAAAACTGTCATTATTCACTGATGACATGATATTGTACACTGAGAACCCAAGAGACTCCATCAAAAAACTACTAAATTTAATAAATGAATTCAGCAATGTAGCAGGACACAAAATTAACAGCCAGAAATCTATGGCATTTTTATATACCAATAATGAACTCACAGAAAGAGAAACTAAAAAAAATCCCATTTACCACTACAACAAAAAAATTAAGATTTTTTTTAAAAAAATAAACTTTTTAAAAAAATAAACAACAAAGAAATAAACTTAACTAAGGAAGTAAAAGACCTGTACTCAGAAAACTATAGGACATTGAAAACAGAGCTAGAGGAAGACATAAACAAATGGAAGAATATAAAGTGTTCATGCATTGGTAGAATCAACTTCATTAAAATGTCCATACTACCCAAGGCAATCTATAGATTCAACGCAACCCCCATTAAAATACCAAAGGCATATTTCACATAAAGCAATTCAAGACAGAAGTTTTCTGTTTGGATCTGAAACCATAAACATTTGAATGCATAATTAAGGGCCACTTATGGTAACCAACAAAGTGAACTAGAACAAACTCTCCAAAAATTTATATGGAACCAAAAAAGACCTTGAATAGCTGCAGCAATCCTAAAAAAAAAAAAGAACAAAATTGGAGGGATCACAATACCAGAAATAAAGTTATGTTACAAATCTAATGTTCTAAAAACAGTAAGTTACTGGCGCAAGAGAGGACACAAAGACCAATGCAATAGAACAGAGAACTCTTAAGTTCAACCAAGCCATTAAGCTCAATTAATATTTGACTAAGGAAGCAAGAGCATACAATGCAGTCAAGACACTCTCTTCAATATATGTTACTGGGAAAAATTGAACAAATATATGCCAAAAAAAAGAAACTTGACCACCAACTTACACCATACACAAAAATCAACTCAAAATGGATAAAAGACATAAACATAAAATGGGAAATCATAAAAATCTAAGAAGAATATATAGGCAACAAAATATCAGATATAGCTCATACCAATATGTTTACTGACACATCTCTTAGGACAATGGAAATGAAGGAGAAAACAAACAAAAGGAAATACATCAAAATAAAAAACTTCTGCACAGCAAAAAAACCCTAACAAAACAACAAGAAAGCCCACTGCATGGGAGAACATATTGCCAATTTTATATCAGGCAAGAGTTTAATCTCCAAAATTTATAGGGAACTCATACAACTTAAAAAAAGGAAGATAAACAATCCAATCCAAAAATGGGCAAAAGACCTAAATATACACTTTTCAAAAGTCAACATACAGAAGGCTAGGATACAAATGAAAACATGCTCAAAGCCACTAATCATCTGAGAGATGCAAATCAAAATGACAATGAGGTACCATCAGAATAGCTATCATCAACAAATCAACAAATGACAAGTGTTTGCAAGAATGTGAAGAAAAGGGAACCCTCGTACACTGCTGGTCGGAATGCAGACTGGTGCAGCGTCTGTGGAAAACAGTATAGAGTTTCCTCAAAAAATTAAAAATGGAACTTCCATTTGACCCAGTAATCCCACTCCTAGGAATATATCTCAAAAAATCAGAAACACCAATCAGCAAGAACATATGCACCACTACGTTCATAGCAGCACAATTTACAATAGCCAAGATTTGGATACAGCTGAACTGCCCATCAGCAGTTAAGTGGATTAAAAAACTATGGTACATTTACACGATGGTATACTACACAGCTGTAAAAAAGAAAGGACTCTTACTACTTGCAACAGGATAGATGGACCTGGACAGTATTATGCTAAACGAAATAAGCCAGCCAGAGAAAGATAAGTATCACATGATCTCACTCATTTCTGGAATATAATGCACAACATAAACTTATGAACAAAGACACAGAATAATCAAACCTTCAAACCTTAGAGGGAAGGCAGGGGAGGTTGGGTGGGGGAGAATTAAGAGATCAACCAAAGAACTTGTATGCATATAAGCATAACCAATGGACACAGACAATGTAGGGGGCGGTGAAGTTCGGGGCTGGGGAGTGTGGGCAGGCTGGGTGAAGACAATGGGGGGAAAAGGGACATATGTAATACAGCAATAAAATATAAAAGAATCACTAACCTTGATATTCATGAGTTTAAATTAATTTATTGATGACACTGGTTCAATATTCTACTTGGTTGCCTTGGATTCCTGGGCAGTGCTACTGAACTGTACACATTTTCATAAAGATATTTTAAACTCCAGCAATGAAAAAGGGATACTTTTTACCTGGTGGAATGCCAGAATTATTTTGATTTGTAGTTTTCAGTGGTTGAGACTCATTTTTTACTTGGGTAGAAATCATTTATCAAAGAAACAGTTTTGTGTTTATTGGTTTGTTCTATTTGGTCAGGCAAGATTGTTTTGAACATGTACTGACACATGTAATTTTTATTTTTCAACCAAAGGCCCAGTGCACGAAATTCGTGCATTGGTAAGGTCCCTAATGGCTGCCGGCTGGAGACTCCCTCTCTTCCCCTGGCCAGCCCCACCCCCTGGTTGAACTCCTGAACGACCTCCCAGTGGAGAGGACAGTTTGCATACTATGCTTTTATTATATAGGATGTAGGATAGGATTAGGTGTAGAAAACTCTAGAATTAGCCCTTTATATACCTTTAGAAATGTAGTTAATTTATGAAAGAAATGTGTCTTTAAATGGAGAATTCTTTCTTCCTTCCTTATGTTCCAAGATTCTTTAACCTTTTCCTTTCGTTTGTGATTACAAAAAAATTTGTTAGCATTTTTATCATTAAGTATGATGTCTGTGCTATATTTTACATAGACACAATTCAGTAGATCAACAAAGTACCTGCTGTTTCTAATTTGCTAACTTTTATGTTATCCAATCCTAGATATTGAATTTTACTAAGATTTTCTTGTGTCTGCTGAGATGAATATTTGTTTATTCTCCTTAAATTTCTTTTGGTGCATGCAATTAAGCATAAATAATGGACACAAAACACTGGGGGGTAGGGGAGGCGGGCGGAAGGGCAGGGGAAAAAAGAGATATATGTACCAATCTTTGTAAAACTTTATGTAATTAAAAAAAATAAAATTAAATTAATAAAAAAAAATTCTTAAACTGTATTTTAAAAAATGGTTTAAATGTTATTTTGACCTTGCATTCCATACACACACATACACACTCACACTCACACTCTCTCTCACTCACACACTCACACACACACACACACAGGGATGGGCAAAATAGGTTTATAGTTATGAGTACAGAAAATACAGCTTACTTTTGTATTTTTATTTGTTACTAGGGGCCAGTGCACAAAAATTTGTGCACTCGGGTGGGGGGGGGGGTTCCCTCAGCCTGCCCTGTGTCCTCTTGCAGTCTGGGACCCCTCAGGGGATGTTCACCTGCTGGCATGCCTAGCCAGCCAGGATGAGGGGCTAATGACTGTTTTCAGGCTGGCCAAGCCCCCCAGTGGGGACCGTCACCCCATGAGGGTGTGGCCAGCCTGGGTGAGGGGCTGAGGGCCATTTTCAGGCTGCCCATGGCCCCTTTAGGGTTCAGGTCCCTACTGGGGTGCCTGGCCAGCCTGGGTGAGGGGCTGAGGGCTGTTTGCAGGCTGCCCACAGCTCTCATTGACTCAAGGTCCCAGGGAGGCTGGCTGGAAGCAGGTTTCTGGAGTTTATTTATCTTCTATAATTGAAACTTTGTTGCCTTGGTCCCCTGCTGAAAGCCTGGATTGTCCCTGGCAACCCAAGGTCCCAGCCCAGCAGGTCATCTGGGGTTTATCTTCTATAATTGAAACTTTGTAGCCTTAAGTAGAGCTCAGGGCCCACAGGGCCCTGGCTTCCTCCATTGCCCAGGGCAACTCCAGCTCCATGGCTGGCCCCATCTTAGTTAATTTGCATATTTGACCCTGATTGGCTTGTGGGCATGGTTTGTGGGTGTAACAGAGTGATGGTTAATTTGTATATTACTCTTTTATTAGATTAGAGTAGATTATTTGTATTATAATTGTAAAGGTACTTTTGCTCACCCCTGTACAATATAGAGCTAATACTTTTTTTGTAATTTTTTTTTGTCTGTGTTCTGAATGAGTGTAATTTTCCTTTTTTTTAATGCTTATCTGATTTGGTATTAAGATTATGGCAGCCTCTTTAAAAGTTGAGAAATATTCCTTTTTATATTTGTCTTTGGAAGAGCTGTTTGAAATTGGAATTATTAGCTCCTTCAACTTACCAGTGGGGTAATTTGGATTAAAATTTTCTTTATAGAAGAAAAAAATAATATATACACTCATATATACATATATAAATTTTCATATAGACAATGTTACTGTTTTTTTTTCCCCTTCTGGTGTACAGCCTATGAATTTTAATACAGATTCATGTAACTATCACCAAAATCAGGACTCAGAACAATTATATCATCGTCCCAAACTCCCCAGGGCTATATCTTAGTCACACTCTAATTCTTGGCAATCAGTTTGTTATTTAGCACATCGTTTGTCTTTTTAAAATGTCATATATATGGAAGCAAGTCCTGCTCCATAGGGGTATTTCCTGCACAGAAGCTCTTACACTGTAGTAGCAGTTGGTCTTCACAGCCAATTGGCCTGGAGGTCAACTCTTCCCAGTGACACCAACAGCAATCAAGACTCAACTGCAACATGATAGTGCACACTGCCCACACAGGGGCAGACATGGAGTGCCCAGCTCAGGAGGCTGAGCCACTGGGTCCTACAAGATACCTGCTACACAAGACCACTCTACCAATTCCAGGAGACACAGTAGCTTTACCTAATATATAGAAACAAATAAAAGGAAGCAGCCAAAATGTGGAAACAAAGAAACATGTCACAAAAGAAAGAAATGGAAGCAAGAAAAGTACTGGATATAGAGTTCAAAACCATGGTTATAAGGTTATTCAAGGATTTTCATGAGACTTTTAAGAAACTTATTGAGCATGTCAAAGACATTAAAAAAAGGACCAGTCAGAAATTAAGCATACACTAACTGAAAAAAAGAATAATTTACAGGGATTAAACAGTAGTAGAGGATTTTGAGAATCAAATCAACAATTTGGAATATGAGGAAGCAAAAAAGAAAAGAAGAATCAAAAATATGAAGATAGTGTAAAGAGCCTCTGGGACAACTTCAAGCATACCACATTCGCATTATGGGGATGGCAGAAGGAGAAGAGGGAAAGCAAGATATTGAAAACCTATTTGAAGAAATAGTGACAGAAATCTTCCCCTACCTGGTGAAAGAAATAGATTTACATGTCCAGGAAGCACAGAGTCCCAAACAAGAGAAACTGAAAGAGGTCCATACCAAGACATATCACAATTAAAATGCCAAGAGAAAGAGAAAGAGAGAATCTTAAAAGTAGCAAAATAAAAGCAGTTAGTTAGCTATAAGAGAGTACTCACACGACTGTCAGTTGATTTCTCAACAGAAATTTTGTAGGCCAGAAGGGAGTGGCAAGAAATATTCAAAGTGATAAACAGTAAGGACTACAACCAAGATTACCCTACGGAGCAAAGCTCTCATTTAGAACTGAGGGTCAGAGTTTCACAGATAAGAAAAAGCTAAAAGAGTTCATCACCACCAAACTAGTATTACATGAAATGTTGAAAGGTATCCTTTAAGAAGAGGAAGAGGAAAAAAAAAAGAAAGAGGAAGAGGAGGAAGAAGAGATAAAAAATATGAACAATAAAATGCAACAAATACGTATCTATCAACAATTGAATCTAAAAATCAAAATAAATTAACACAAAATCTAATGAACAAAATAAACTGGTGAACAAAATAGAATCAAAGGCATGAAAGCATGGGACAGACTGATGAATCTCAGAGGAAATGGTGGTGGGTGGGAAGAGATTAACCAAAGATCTTACCTATGGACACAGATAGTAGGATGGTAAAGGCCTGGGGCAGGATGGTACCAGTAGAGAGGGGGCAATAGGGAGAAAAGGGGGATATCTATAATACAATCAACAATAAATATTTAAAAAATAAAAAATAAAAAATAAAATAAAAAATACATGTAATCATACAGTATGTAACGTTTTGAGACTGACTTCTGTCACTCAGCTTAATGCCTTTGAGATTCATCCATTTTTTTTTTGCTTTTGTTTTTTTATTGCTGCATAGTATTCCATTGCATAAATGCTGTATATTCTAATTTTACTTTCACCTGCTAAAGAACAGTTTGGGGCAACTTTGAATAGGTCTTCTTCAAACATCAGTGCGCATTTTGTGTGAACCTTTTTAAATTTATTGATTGATGAGAGAGAGAGAGAGAGAGAGAGAGAGAGAGAGAGAGAGTGTTGCTGTTCCACTTAATACATTCACTGGTTGAATGTTGTATGTGCCTTGACTGGGGATTGAACTTGCAACCTTGGCCTGTCAGGATGATGCTCTAACCAACTGGACTACCTGGCCAGGGCTGTTCTTGTTAAACTTTTAAAGAATAAAGTGTTGCCTATTTAGATATTTTTTATTGTAGGTTTATTTTCAATTTTATATTACTTACTTTTTTAAACTTTAAAACAGCTCAGTTTTCTAAATTCTTGAGATACTTAACTCATTAACTTTTAGCCAGAATCCTTTCTAAAATGAGTACTTAAATTTTCTCTAAAAAACTGTTTTTCACAGGTATATGCACTCCTATGTTTATTGCAGCATTATTCATGGTAGCAAAGACATGGAAATAACTCGTGTCCTTTCAAAGAGGATTGGATAAAGAAGATGTGGTACATATATACAATGGAATACTACTCAGTCATAAGAAAACATGAAATACTTCCATTTGCAACACTATGGATGGACCTTGAGAAAATTATGGTAAGTGAAATAAGTCAGTAAGAAAAGCTGCGAGCCATATGTTTTCAATATGTGGGATATAAGACTGAAAAATCATAGACAAAGACAACAGTATGGTGGTTATGACGGAAGAGGGGTGAGGGTAGGAAAAGGTAAAGGGGGTTGAATATATAATGATGAAAAATGATTTGACTTTGGGTGGTGGGCACACAATGCAAGACACAGATTATATATCATAGAAATGTACACTTGAAACCTATATAATTGTATTAACCAATGCCATCCCAATAAATTTAATTTAAAAAGCACCATATAATCTGCTTTAACCATATTCTACAAATTTTGAAATGCAATATTTTTAGCATTCATTATAAAATTTCTTCATTTTCATTATGATTTCTGCATTGACCCATGAACATGCTTTCAAAAGTGTGTTTCTTAAAATTTCCAAACTTAGTTTTTATTTTATTATTTTCTAGCCTAATTGAATTATGTTCAAGGAACATGCTCTGTATAATTTTATTCTTTACAATTTGTTGAGATTTGCTTTATTCCCCTGCCTATGCTCAAATTTTATAAATGCTCCACAGTTGAAAAAAAAAAACATTTACTTTGCAGTTACTATATATTTTACTCATGTTTTCTTCTATATCCTCATTGATTTTGTGTGATTATTTTGTGTGATAATGTCTAATCATGGTGTGTTAATTCTTCCAGGGATTTGTCTTTTTTTCTTCGTATATTGCTTATTTTTTCTTAATATATTTTAGGTCCTATTATTAAGTACAAATGCATTTAAAACAATAGCTTATTAGTGAATTTAATCTTCCATCATTATAACACTATAAAGCCTTTGTCCTTAAAGATGACATCATCTGAAATTAATTTTAGCTACACATGTTTTTTTTTTGCTTAGCATTTTCATGAGAAACACTATGTGTTTTTTTTTCTTTACTATATATTAGCCATTTTCTCTGCTCTTCTCATATCTCAGAGCTCCTAGAAAAGATTTCTTTCATCATGCCTAAAATACATCCTTTAGAATTTTCTTTTAGTAAGGGTCTACTAATAACACATTTTTCTGTTTTCATTGCCTGAAACTTGTCTGAAACAATTACCTTATTTCACCTTTTATCTTTAAAAATATTTTTGCTAAGTATAGAATTCTGTATTGAGAGACATCATTTTATCATGTCTGGTTTACCTTGTTATTGAGAATATTGCTGTCAGTCTAATTGCCACTCTCTCAAACACAATCTGACTTTTTGAATTTGCTTTTAAGTTTTTCTTTTTTCTTTAATGTTCTATTTTACCATAATGTGACTGGGGGTGAAATTATACTTCTTGAGATTTGCTGGGCTTCTCAATTTGTGGTCTGGTGTCATTCACTGATTCTGAAAAAAATCTCAGCCATTATCTCTTCAAATATTGCTGTTTCCCTCTTCTCTCGTTTCCTAGAATTAAGACATATATTGGACCTTATAAATCTATTCTTCATGTTTACTATTCTTTTATTTTCCTACTAGGGGCCCAGTGCACAAAAATTGTGCACTCGGGGAGAGGGTCCCTTAGCCCAGCCTGTGCCCTCTGGCAGTCTGGGACTCCTTGGGGGATGTCCACCTGCTGGCGTGCCTGGCCAGCCTGGGTGAGGGGCTGATGGCTGTTTGTAGGCTGGCCAAGCCCCCCGAGTGGGGACCCTCACCCCATGGGGGTGTGGCCAGCCTGGGTGAGGGGCTGAGGGACGTTTTCAGGCTGCCCACAGCTCCCATTGACCCAATGTCCCAGTGAGGCTGGCTGGAATCAGGTTTCTGGGATTTATTTATCTTCTATAATTGAAACTCTGTTGCCTTAAGCGGAGGTCTAGTCAGGCAGCGAAGCCTCCTGTGTGCTTCAATTCTGTGGCTTCTATAATTGAAACAATGCTGTCTTGAGCAGAGGCTCAGCTGGCCTAGGCAGGCAATTGCAATGAAAGCCTCCTGTTTGCTCTAGCTCTACGGCTGCTGGCCTCCATCTTGGCTGGGTTAATTTGCATACAGCTGCTCTGACTGGCTGGGGGGCATGGCGTAGGTGTCTCAGAGTGATGGTTAATTTGCATATTACTCTTTTATTAGATTAGATTTCTACCTCTCTGAGTTGCTTTTAGTACAACTTTCCTCACATTTCAATTCATTAATTCTTTCTTCAATTTTGTTTACTTTGCTGTCATATCCATCCTTTGAACTTCAATTTCTATTTTTTTTAATTCTTAGAAGTTTCATTTGATTCCTTTAAAATTTGTCTATTCTTTCTTTAAACATGACAGTCATTTTATAATCTGTCTCAGATAACTCTAGTAATTAACATCTTTATGATCAGTTTCTGCTCCTTTTATTTCTGATTATTCTCACTCATGTTGGTGCATTCTTGCTGAATTATTTGGGAGACTTCTATAGTGTTAGGAGGAAGGTATGTTTCTCCAAAAGATTTGTATTAGCTTCTTCTTGGTGCCTATAGGTATTAGCCACAGTTCCAACTTAAAGTTAATCATGGCTTCAGATTTATCAGGCTATCCAGTAATGTGAATCTGAGGTGCAAATCAATGCAAGACACTTCATGATTACTACTTCTCAGAGACAATTCTCCACTCCCTTAATCCCTAACTAAGGCAATTTTATCTGCTAACTCCTGAGAATGGTAGGGATGAGAGAGGGTTTGCTTTTAGTTCATCATATAATCCACACTATGGAAGAATCTGTAATTAAACATTTTGGTCATCCAAGAAACATTTTGTTTCTTCTCAGAGACCTGAAAACCATATTTTATATTGCCTTGATTAGGCAAATGTCTTTAAGGTCAAAGAATCTGCTATGCTGTGCTCTGCTAACCTCTATGGGTTTCTGTGTTCACTTAAGATTTTGATCTGTTGTTTTCTTACTGTCTAGTTAGTTCTTTAAAGCTTTCAAGATATATTTATTTTTTAATATAACATCAGGCAATTAGATTGACATTAGTTATTTTCAATGAGACAGTTTAATCTATCCCAATATATTTTCAGAAAAAGAACCTTTCAAAGACTTTTCATCTTTTTATCTCCATCTATCTCATTCTCATCTCCTCCATTTCCAGACAAATCATTTCCTATTGTTTCCATAATAAGACTTTGGCTCAATTTGGATCAATTCTGGCCACAGACAAAAAATACATAAGAAACCTTTGCTCCCAAAAGTTTTGAGGTCAATATTAAAAGTTTAACAGGTTAATATCATTGCCATTACCAGTTGTGATAATAAATAAGCAAATTAACTTCTCTGGGTCCTATTTTCCAGAAACCTGGGAGTTATGTCAGTCCTTCCCTCTTATCTACTTTCCACATAAAATCAACCAAATCTTTTATGTTCTACCTGCTACATTTCTGTCAAATCTCTCCCCTTTATTCCAAGCCCAAGGGCTACTACTTCTTTAGTTAAAGAACTCTTATAATTTCCTGAAGTCTTATAGCCTCCTTACTGAAGGCACTGCCTCCTGCCTCTAGACTCCCTCCCCTTCTAAAATTCTTCTCCATATTGCTACAAAACTTATTTCTAAAGTAAATATTAATGATGTTATTTTCAAAGCTTCCAGAAATAAGTTCAAATTCCTTGGTGTAGCACACAATGCCCTTCCTATTCTTTCCTTCGTTACTTCCTTGATCTCAATTTCTGCAAACATCATTTGTTCAAACCTTAATGGTTTCATGCATGTTGTGTCTTCTGCTTGAAGCATCTTCTATTCCTTGTTTTTACCTAATTAACCTCTATTGATGTTTTGTATCTCAAGACCGCTGTTTCACTCAGAAACTCTTCTAGAACTTCTCTCTCAAATATGGATCTCTCTCACTCTCTCTTTCTTCACACACACACACACACAAACACACACACATATAGATATGAAGAGTGACAGGGAGGGGGAAAAAAGAGATAGGCTGGCTTATAAACAGTGAAAATATTCCAATTATTTATTTGTGTTTGGGCAAATTTATATTAAATGTATATTAAATTGTTATAATTTCACTGCACCAAAATATATACTTTTGGTTTTTAAGTAGATTCTTCATTTGAGGTCACAATATACAATTAAATATAGGTTCAATTATATTGACAGCATATGTAAAGCTTGATTCTTTTTAAAAATCTGCTAGAATTCAATATTATATGCATTATACATTTGGTCATAACTTTATTATTCTGCTTCATAATCTACTTTTTTGGTAAATAGAAGGATATCTTCTATGATTAATAAACAAAGTTCACTTAAAATTTTTCATTTATCTTTATAGTTAATATATTTTTAAAGAATAAATAGAATACAACATTACAAAACAAAATTAAACTTGCCATCATCCTCCCAGCAGCTCTTCGCATTCCTTTCCCTTTCGCTCCTCCCTGGTAACACTGTCTGGTCTGTTGGCAGGTCATCTTCTGGCATACCACCTTCACAATCTGCTGCATCTGTAATACTTTCTTCTTCCACAATATGGAGCTTGTCTTCATCATCTGAATCTGAATTTGTTTCTACCACAGTATTATAATTTGTAACTGTAATACAAATAAGAAACAAATAGTCAAAACCAACTAGTGTAAAAATCAGTTTTTACACTTCAGTAAAAATAAATTTCAAAAGTACTTACAACAGATTGTGATTCAATAACATTTCTTATGTAGCTACATTTTTTGAATACTTACTATATTAATAAAAGTGATGTATAAATAGTAACTCACTTAATTCTTACAACAACCTTACAGCAACCTTATGAAATAGAGATCTACCATTTACTACTTATATCCTTGTTTTACAGAAGTAGAAACCAAGACATATGGAAGGTAAGTAACTGGTTCAAGTAAGATGCAACCAAGAAATGACAGGGCCAGGATTTGAACTCTAGCATTCTGATTTCATAATCTGTGCTGCTGAATGCTACATTAAGCATGTTATCCTCTCCAATCACAATGATCTTATTCTATATGATACTGCTTATGCACAATTAGGGCTTTAAAGTATCATAACTTAAGAAAAGACTTCAGCTCCTTTTTTTAAACAACAATACATGATCAAATTTACCATAAGAAAAAGTATTTTAAAGTTATCAATTAAGTCCATGCATTACTGGAGAGAAAGGGGGGAAAAGGAAACTTTTGTTTATATAACTAAGCAATGATTACTTCTAGTTCTTTCCATTTCTTCCTTCAATTTTTCCAACCATTCTTGATGGAATATAATCACCTAAATGATTAAATGATATGCATACATATCCTCCTTTCCACATGAATACACCCCCCTAAGAACATAAAAGAAGAAATACAATAAAAAGTATGAATGTACATGTCGCGGGGAGTAAAAAGAACCAAAAGTCTCCAAGGTTCCTCTTATAGACCTTGGGAAGACCAAAAAACTAATGGAGTTATTACCCTTTTGCCTACTTGAAGAATTCTTCAATATCTTGTGTCTTAAGAAAAATATAAAGTTTTGTGTCATTAATACTTTAGTATGAATACATTTTCCAGATCTTTCCCCAAGAGCACATCATTATCTAATATTATTATAAAAGTAATATATGTTCATTGGAAAAAAAGACCAGATAATATATAACATGTAAAAATAGTAAAAGCCCAACCTCCTCAATTTTTTCTTCACCTCTCTCTTTAAAGGTAACAATACTTTCTTCTCTGTGAGATCATGTGATACTTATCTTTCTCTGATTGGCTTATCTTGCTTTACATAATATTCTCAGCAAATTTCATCAATTAATTTATACACTAAGTAGTATGATACTAATCACTTTATATATCTTATTTAACTGTAATGCATATCTCACTTTATACACATATGCATTTTATATTTAATATAAATACTATACATAAATATCTGTATGGATATTTAATAAACATATTTAGAATCATATTATATGCTTTGCCACTTAATTTTCTGCCACTTAACATATTTTGGAAACTTTTCTATGTGACTATATGTGGAGCTTTATCTTTTTTTCTGGATGGCTACCCAATATTTCACTGTACATAGATAATTTAACTAATCACCAACTCACAAAATTTAGTTTCTTTCCAGTGTTTAAGCATTAGCAACAATGTCATAATAGATTTTCTTATAAATCTATCTTTGGTCATTCCTTAAATATACTTGTCAGTAGGGGTGGAATTGCTGAGTTAAAGGGAAAACATTAGATAGATATGGAAATATGGGGAATCCTTGTTCCAGCCACACTATAAGCAGGGAAAATTGTGAAATTGTATGTGGGTGGGTAAAAGGAATGATTCTCAAAGGATGGTCCACAGTTGGAACAATGGTTTCTTGATAAGCCTTTAACTGAGAGTAAGATGCAAATACATGTGTATGTGTGTATGTTTGTGTGCATATACTAGTATATGTGTAAATTTTTAGGAACTGGTCTGGCAAATAATGCACCATGTTATTCACTTTCATTTTTATTTTCAGAACTCCTTATTAGTAACCTACTAAATGATTTACTAAAGTCATTTAGAGTTGCTATTACATGTATTCATTTATATGCTACATGCATTAGACATTATTTACTATTTACTGATGATCAATCAGTTCTGTATTCCTTGAGATCTGGCCACCACATTGGCTCATTGCAAAGCTCTCACTATGCATGGATAGTTGAAACTCCTACTATTTTGCGAAGGGCAATATTAGTGCTTCTTTAGTATCCTGAGTTGACCATCTATATATTTAAAAGCCTAATATGCAAATTGTCCTCTTCAGAGTTCAACCAGGAGTTCAATCATTCACTATGACATGCATTGACCACCAGGGGGCAGTGCTGAACAAAGGAAGACCCCCATCCAGCAGCTGGAAGGCCCTGATCAGCTCTGACCCCCGGCCAGGTCTAGGGACCCTGCACCAATTTTGTGCACTGGGCCTCTAGTAGTTTTATCTTGGTGCTATTATTGGACTTAATGACATAATGTGGTAGTTTAGCTTTATCATTATCAATTTTATTAGTTATAGGTTGTTTGCTTGATCCTAGATCTAATATAATAAAAGAGTAATATGCAAATTGACTGTTACCTGAGACACCTAAGCCACGCCCACCAGCCAAGCCACACCTCCCAGCCAACCAGAGCGGCTGTATGCAAATTAGCCCAGCCAAGATGGAGGCCGGCAGCCATGGAGCTAGAGCAAACCAGAGGCTTCTGTTGCAACTGCCTGTCTAGGCTGGCTGAGCCTCTGCTCATGGTCAGGCCCACCAGCCAATCAGAGTGGCTGTATGCAAATTAACCCAGCCAGGATGGAGGCTGGCAGGGCGGCTCTACACTGGGAGCCTCCATGGCCAGCATAGCTGTGCCAGGTGTGTCAGCTCAGTGGGGGGAGGGGGGTCCGGCCTGGGGCCTCCTTGGGGCATCCAGGAGCAGCCATCCTGGGTCTGCTGCCTGGCTTTGCCCCCCGGGGGCCTCCTTGGGGCGTCCAGGAGTGCCCATCCTGGGTCAGCTGCCTGGCTCCGCCCTAGGGGCCTCCGCGGGGTGTCCAGGAACACCTGTCCTGGGTATGCTGCCTGGCTCTGCTCCAGGGGCCTCTGTGGGGTGTCCAGGAATGCCTGTCCTGGGTCCACTGCCTGGCTCTGCCCCAGGGGCCTCCTTGGGGGTGTGCGGGAGCACCTGTCCAGGGTCTGCTACCTTCATCTGCCTGCCAGGGGCCTCCACAGGGCATGCGGGAGCATCTGCTGCACAGTGCAGAGAATCCGAAGCCAATCCGCTGCCCGGCTCCACCCCGGGTGTGTTTGGTCAGCAGCAGGGCCCCACCAAGGGATTCTGCACCAGCGTCTGCCCCTGGCTCGCCACCCAGCTCTGCGCCAGGTGTGTCCCCTCAGCAGTGGGGGCCCACCAGGCGTGTGCGATCGTGGGCCCTCCGGTGGGAAATGTCCAGGCCTACACTCACCAACCCTCCCACCCCCCAGTGCACAAACCCTGAAGGGGCTGTGGGCAGCCTGAAAATGGCCCTCAGCCCCTCACCCAGCCATTCTGACAGGTGTGAGGTGATACCTCATTGTGGTTTTAACTTGCAACTCTCTGATGATTGGTGACTTTAAGCATTTTTCATATATCTCTTGGCCATCTGTATGTCCGCTTTGGAGAAGAGACTATTTAGGTCCTTTGCCATTGTTTGTCTTCCTTTTGTTAAGTTGTATAAGTTCCTTATAAATTTTGGAGATTAACCATTTGTCAGAGGTATCATTGGCAAATATGTTCTCCCAAATATGGAAAGTGGGCTCCCTTTACACTATGTTGATGATTTCTTTTGCTGTGAAGACATTTTTTATTTTGAGGTAGTTGCATTTATTTTCTCTTTAGTTTCCCTTGCCCTAAGAGATTTATCCTCAAACATATTGCTACCAGAGATGTCTGAGATTTTGCAGCCTATAATTTCTTCTACAATTTTTATGGTTTCACAACTTACATTTAAGTATTTTATCCATTTGAGTTTATTCTTGTGTATGGTGTAAGTTGGTGGTTTCCTTCCTTTCCCCTCCCTCCCTCCCTCCCTCCCTTCCCTTCCCTTCCCTTCCCTTCCCTTCCCTTCCCTTCCCTTCCCTTCCCTTCCCTTCCCTTCCCTTCCTT
>PVJC01030766.1:0-21005 GCA_004026665.1 Murina feae
CACACACAACACACTCAGAGCTTACTGTGGGCCAAGTTCTCAGTAAATGGTTTTCACCCATTATCTGATTAAATTTTAAAAGTAAGATAAAAATAAGAGCTATTGCTATTTCCAGAGGAGATGATAGAATTTCAGCAAATGGGGCTTACTTACCTTAGGCCACAAACAAGGAATCCTAGATCCCTGGTTCTAGAGCTCACAGTTGTAATCACACTGCTAAAGCCCTATTTTCATGATAAAGTTACTCCCAATCTGGGTACTCTGAGAGACTATTGGTCAGATTTCTTCTGAAGAGCCCTAAAAATACAGATAATGATTACACATTAATTGGGATTACATGAGATTGATAAATTTTGCTAATTTATTTAATTTTAATGAGAATTATGTACACAGATAGATTATAGACATTTCAATGAAAAAACATGTAATATTTCTAAGCCTTTTATGTCATAGTGGACCAGCAACATCACCAGGCAAGTTGTTAGCAAATTTCAGGCCCCACCACCACCAAGGAATCACAAACTCTGAAAATGTGTCCCGGCAAAATGTTTAGCAAGCCCTCCTGGTGATTATGATACATGCTAAAGTTTAAGAATGACTTCTGGGAAAGATTTTAGCTGGCTTCCAAATCAGGCAAATGAAAAGCAGTTTGAAATGGGGAAGGGATATATTATGAAAATATATTGAAACAATCTATAAGGAGTGGTTGCCATTAGTTCTTTTCCAACTACTTAAAAAATATTCTGATACCTACACGTGTTTCTTCAATGGAGAGTTGAAGACTCTTCTCATTTTTTTCTAAAGAATTTAAACAGCATGAAAGAAATTTTCTAGTAATGTGAATTAAAAATGGTCTTTAAATTAAAAGAAGCAATTTCTCACTTACCCCACAGTAAGGACCCAGTCAACAAGTCACAGCAGTTCTAATTGGCTTTTTATGCTTCACTCTAAAATTTTGGACAAGCCAAACTATAAAGTTAAATAATAAAGACATTCATTTTCAGACATGCGAAGCCTCAAATACACTCTTTCTCACAAAACTCCAGGAGATTTTACTCCACTGAAACCGAGGAGTAGGCCAAAGGAAGAGGAAAACCTGGGGTCCATTGAGTAGACCTTCTAAGAGTAGAGAAAGTATGTTCCATAAGTATGTTGATGCAGAAAACTTAGCAAGTAAATGTTACAGATTATTTCTCTAAGGAGGACTATAGCTGAAAACTCTCCAAGTAAACAATGGGATTGATAGATTATCTAATATAAATTGAAAGTGGCATTCACATAAGTTTTATATTGCTGTTGAGTAATTGGACATCAAACTAGAAATGGGCGGTTGGAGATGGCTCTAGACAGCAACCCTTCTTTTAACAGCAGATGTTTTTTGAGGGCACCTTTCTCAGTTCAGGTGCTTTGGATGGCCATCCAGCTTGAGTTTAGACCCCATTGTTCTCAGTGGGACCCACCCACAGCTAAAATATCCCTCTGGAATGGCAGCTCCTGCCTGTGGATCCCAGCCAGATCTTCTACGCCTCCATCCTACCAGTCTCTATGAGCTCTCCACTTTCCATGCTTGATTTACAGGTCTCTCCAGCTAGTCTTCAGTTGATTATTCAAGATCATTTTTCTGTATTTTAGTTGTAATTCCAGTTTGGTCCTGGGAAGGTGTCAGTGTAGTTTCCACTTACTCCTCCACCATTTGGAACTTGAAGTTTGTCTGTTGACTTTGATTATGACTTCGTTTCCAAACAGAATGTTTTGATTTCACAAAGTGAAGTTTATGAATCTTTCATTTATTGTTTCTAGATTTATATTCATACTTTGATTTCTGTGTTCCTTGGTTAAAAGTTAAATTATATTCTTTTCAAGCTACCATTTGTTTTTATTCCTTTAATTTTTAAATTCTTTATTGTTGTAAAATATTTGCCTTTTAAAAAGTTCATCCTGTACTATCAGATATTTTTCCATCTAATCTAATAAAAGAGTAATATGCAAATTGACCATCAGTCCAAGAGACTTAAGCCACGCCCACCATCCAAGTCACGCCTCCAGCCAATCAGAGCAGCTGTATGCAAATTAACCGAGCTAAGATGGAGGCCAGCAGCCACAGAGCTAGAGTAAACAGGAGGCTTCCGTTGCAACTGCCTGACTAGACCGGTGGACCTCTGCTCAAGCAACAATGTTTCAATTATAGAAGCCACTGAGCTGAAGCAAACAGGGGCCATCCTTTGCCTGCCTAGGCCTCCACTCAAGGTAACAAAGTTTCAATTATAGAAGATAAATAAACCCCAGAAAACTGATTCCAGCCAGCCTCATTAGGAAATGGGTCAATGAGAGCTGTGGACAGCTTAAAATGGCCCTCAGCTCCTCACCCAGCCCGGCCACACCCCAATAGGGTGAGGGTCCCACTGTGGGGGCTTGGCCAGCCTGCAAACAGCCATCAGCCCCTCACCAGGCTGGCCAGGCACGCCAGCATGTGGACATCCCCCGAGGGGTCCCAGACTGTGAGAGGCCACAGGCTGGGCTGAGGGGGACCCCCACCTCAAGTGCACAATATTTTGTGCACCGGGCCTCTACTAAATAAATAATCAGGTACCTGTAAACATGTTGATCCTTTTGGTGTAGCCTTTAAACTTTGTTGGTGGGATCAAAGCTACATTTATTCTAGGGTTCTATGGTTAAATTATTCCTTTCCCTCTATTCATTCAAGACAATTCTAGTATTTTAATCACTGTCTATTGGTTTATGAGGTGTTTCTCCTGGCTACTAGGTACAGACATTTTTCATGCAAAGTGACCATTGCAACAGAGAGGGGAGAACTTATTCATGAACTCAACAGCATGGATTACTGTACTACTCAACAGGGTTGATTGGTTCAGTGCACTGCTAAATGTCCATCCTATGCACAGTGGAGACTAGCAATGCTGAAATAATTTATTTTGCAGTGGGGAAACTGTTCTTGTAACTGATATCAGGTGGATTATATTGGATCAGGCACTGTTTCCCCTAGACTTTTCAGGGTTTAATATTTTTCCTGTCCTTGATTATTTGTCATATGTATTCCTTTATTAGCACTCAACTGAATATTTAAGTGGGACTCTGTGCAGATCTCTAGGTAACATTCTGGGGAACTCTCTTGTTCTTGCTGTGCCTTACAAGTTCTTTCTTACTGGATATCTTGGGCCCCAGCTCTGTCTGCACAACTTAGGAAATCCAGGAAGCTCTCTCTGTGTGTTGGCCATGGTATTTTCTCTATGTTGTAGGACAGAGCACTAGTAGAACTTTAGGTTTTCTGTCTCTCTAGAATGACCATTTTTCACTGTCTGATGCTTTGTGTGCTATTATTTCATATATTTTGTCTGTAAAATTAAAATTGCATAATTATTGATTACATTTTTGCATAGATATAATAATTTATTATTTAATTTAGGCACAAAAATTGTTATGCTCTGCCAATTTTGAAAGATTCATCTACATATCTCTTCCTCTGATTAATTTGTTACTAACCCTTTAATCTTATAATATTTAAATCCATGATCATATGGCAAAATTATTGGACAGTGTCCAAAAATATATACTATACATCTCTCTGGCCGTTTATATATTCATACTAAGTGACAACAATCTATATTGCTTTAAATTCTTACTGGGAGGATATTCTTTACCATTATATTTAAGGACCATATCTGAAATTGACTATATTATTTTGACAGTCTAGTTCTGACTGGTACCAGAAGATTGGGCAAGTCCATCTATGTCAGGCAGAATAATGGCCACCAAAGATAGCCACATGCTAATATCTGGAACCTTGGAATATTTTATTATGTTACATGGCAAGAGAAAGATAGAATTACATTCCCTAATCAGCTGACCTTGAGGTAAATAAATTATCTTAGCTTGTCCAAGTTGGCTCAATGTGATAATGATAATAACAATCCTTTTAAAAGAAAAAGTGAGGCAGGAAGGTTGACTTGAAGACACTATGCTGTTCTGGCTTTGAAGATGGAGGAAAGGGCTGTGAACGAAGGAATTTAGATCTGCAGCACCTGGAAAAGGCAAAATAACACATTATTGCCTAGTTCCTCCAGAAGGAATGCAGCCCTGCTGAGCACCTGGATTTCTAGGCCAGTAATAAGCATTTGGGATTTTGAACTCCAGATCTGTAAGATAACAAATTTGAGTTGCTTTATACCACTAAGCAAATGGAAGCTAATACACTATTTTTTCCCTTTGCTAACTGATCATAGCAAACATCCCGTGAGATACAAGAATTAATTGAGAGAGAAATAGCAATGAAATATAAACGGTTACTATAGAAATATGAAAAACTTGCTCATGCAATTTACTTGAGTTTTCACAACTATTCAGGTCTCCTATCAAATATTCAACTTCTTTAAGAATGAGCACTGCTATTTTCACTGAAAATTATAATTTTGTGGGTTATTAAAGATCCAGTTAATAAAAAGCAAATCAAGGATCCTGGTTCTTTAGTATCCCATAGTTAATAATAAGTTCCTACCAATGTCCAATAGCATAACAAAAGATTTTCTCAAAGAATTATATTTAATTGCAAAAGAAGGATGTATTGCCCTCAGCACCCTGAGGTACTGTACTGCAGTTCCCTTAGTGGGACTTTTCAGAACTCCATACAACAAGCCACTTGCTATTTCACCAGAGCAGAAGAAGGAAGCATAACGTAAACCACTGTAAAATATCTGGACTTTTTAAAGCCCAGCATTTCTATCCACCATCCTGGAATCTAGACAATAAATCTAGTTTTTTTTCATCCTTGAGAAAGAGAAAACACTAGATAAGGTGGTAGATTTGACAGGTAAAGGGGTCTCATAAGAAACTCTGCTCCTATAAACCTATATATTGTACTATATATTGAGAAAAATATTTCCCAGGCAATTTACAAAGCTCATTACATATTTTTCATTAAGTTTCCCATAATAACATGGTCAATAATATAAATAAATAGTAAAGAATAGGAAATGATACAACAGCAATAAAATTATAATAGCTACATAGTCAAGGAATGCTATTCATTCATCTTTAAAAATATCTAAGCAAATTTTAGTTCATTTGTGCTTTTGAACCAGCATCTGCACAATAAAAACAAATACATATATCTTCTGGCTTTGTAGACATTTTTCCAATTAGAAAAAAAGTTTGTTAGATATTTTATAAAATACAGAAACTTTATATTAGAAAAATAATCGAAATATTCTGTAGAGGAAACAACTAAGTGGAAAAGGAAGTAAAATTGTAGGGTAATCTCCTAGGATACAGTGTAGAGATTATACAAGGATAAACAATTCTTCAATATAACCTGGTATATTTTTGAGAATTAGAGTAATGATAATAAATTACATATTATGAGCTTGAGTATAATTTTACAAATGTATGTACTGCTTTTAAATTAGAGCCCTGTTGTTTTACCCCAATATTCTGTGTCTACATTGTATTTTCTAATTTTTAATGAATAACTTAAGAGCAAGACTGCCCTTCCTAAGCATTTATCATGGCATGAAAAAAATTAATGGTCTTAATAAATTATAAATACTATTAATTATAAATTATTCAAAAGTTAATAAATGTTGAATCTTTGTCATATTAAAAACTTCAAATTATCATTTGCTTATTTACAAATATCTAAACCAACAGTTCTCAAAGAAAAGCATTTATTTCACACCACAGCCATCTCTAATCTTGAAGCTATTTAGTTGACTTAGTACAAATTATAATGATTTAAGTTCTTTAAAAGTTTAAACAAAGCACAATTAAAAAAAAATTCTGCAAATCTTCTGTAACTGAAAAGTGAAATTCAGTGATTTTAATTCAGAGAAAGCCTTAGCAGGCTGCAACACTTGAGAGAAGCACATTCAAAATATTTATATATTTATATATTATAAATATATATCAATATTTGTTATATTGATTTCAGAGAGGAAGGGAGAGAGAGAGAAAGAGAGAGAGATACATCAGTAATAAGAGAGAATCACTGATTGCCTGCACCCTGCACCCCCCATAACCTGGGCATGTGCCCAGACCAGGAATCCAATCTTGACCTCCTAGTTCACAAATAGACTCTCAACCACTGACCCATTCCAGGCGGGCCAGAAGCACACTTTTTAAGCAAAAAATTATGAATAGCTTATAATAGTTTAATATTTAATAAAATACATGGTAGTAGCATGGAAAATACAGAAAAAATAAAAATAGTAACTCTTTGGTTTATAGAGAAAATATAAAATAGTAAATGTGTGATGTTAAATGTAAAAAATAACCAGAAGTTATTAACTAAGATTTTGTTGTCTTTTCCACATAGGAGATTTTGGCAAAGACTAGTCTTGTACAGCTGACAGAAGGCTAGATATGAAAAGATTACAGCTCAGACAAGTAAGGAAACTAGAGTTAAAGTTTCTTAAATTTAAGATATGCAGTTGAGTTCACAATATTGGAGAGATACTTAATATCAAAGAAGGCATCAAAATAGATTATAAACATGTGAAAGTGTGCTCCATATTTACAATCATGGGAATGGAAAACATAACCAGGAGATTCCACTTAATCCCAACTGATACACTAATTCAAAAGAATATATGCACCCTTATGTTCATTGCAGTATTACTTACAATACCCAAGGTTAGCCCTTCAGTAGATGAATGGATAAAAAAGCTGTGGTAGATTTATACAGATAGACTACTATCTGCTCTAAGGAAAAAGTAATATTCAAATTAACCATCACTCTGAGACACCTAAGCCACACCTCCAGCCAAGCCACACCCCCTTCCAATCAGAGTGGCTGTATGCAAATGAACCCAGCCAAGATGGAGGACAGCAGCCATAGAGCTGGAGCAAACAGGAGGCTTCTATTGCAACTGCCTCTCTAGACCAGCTGGTCCTTTGCTCATGGCAACAAAGTTTCAATTATAGAAGATAAATAAATCCCAGAAACTTGATTTCAGCCAGCCTTCACTGGGGCATTGGGTCAATGGGAGCTATGTGAAAACAGCGCTCAGCCCCTCACGAAGGTTGAGGCACGCCAGCAGACGGACATCCCCCAAGGGGTCCCAGATTGGGAGAGGGCACAGGCCGGGCTAAGGACCTCCCCCCACCCCAGAGTGCACAAATTTTTGTGCGCCAGGCCCCTAGTTGTTCTATAAAATAATAAATAAATAAATAGATAAATAAATAAATAAATAAATAAATAAATAAATAAAGTACTTAATATTACCTTTGTGAACAGCATGGATGGATCTGGAGATTATTATGCAACATGAAATAAGTCAGTCAGAGAAAGACAGATAACATATGATCTTGCCAGTAGATGAAATATAATGAATGAAATAATGAACAAAACAGAAACAGGTGCATGGACACAGAACAGACTGACAACCAACAGAGGGGAGGGCTGCTGTGGAGCATGAAAGAATGTAAAGGAGTTAAGCCATATATATGTTATATAGACACTGACAACAGTGTGATGATAGCTGGGGAAAAAGGGGGTTGGGAGCTAAGTGGAGGTGGCCAAAGACTGGAAAAATGGGAACAAGGAGAGACTTTGCTTGTGGCAACGGGCACACCTTCCAGTGTACAGATGATGCTTTATTGAACTCTATACTTGAAAACTATATAGTTTTCTGAACCATTGTCACCCTAATAAAAACAAAGAAGTATTGGAGAAGTTCTGGATCACCTGGAATGCTCACACATGGCTAGAAGTATGGTCACTTTAGAAAACTCTGACACTAAACTTGGACATAGACACACACTGCTAAGCAATTCCTTTCCTAAGAACATAATTGTATTAGTTTGTTAGGTAGGGCTACCAAAAACAAAGTATATACCAGGTCTCAATAAATTATAAATACTATCAATTATAAAATATTCAGACTAGGTTTAAATGACAGAACAATTTATTTTTTTCTCACAGAAATCCAAGTTTCTAGTAGAGTTGATTTTTAGTAGTTTTATATAGTTGTTGTTTTTTCTGAAATCCAGAAGGAAGGATCTCAGCTTGGCTTGTAGATGTCCCTCTTCTCCCTGAGTCTTTACTTTGTCTCCCTCTGTGTCTGTCTGTGTACAAATTCTCTCTTTTTTATAACAACACTGTTATATCAGATTAGGACTCACTAATATGACCTCATTTTAACATAAGTATCTCTTTCAAAACTGTAACTTCAAATATGTGTAATCTGAGGTTCTAGATGGATAAAACTGTACACATAAATTTGGGGAGGGGAAATATAATTCAGCCCATAATAATTTTGAACAGAAACACATATCTACTGTAATAAAAGAGTAATATTGAAATTAAGAGTCTCTCTGGGACGCTTAAGCCAAACCCACCAGCCAATCAGAGCGGCTGTATGCAAATTAACTCAGCCAAGATGGACACCAGCAGCCACAGTGGTGGGGTGGGCGGGGCAGTCTTGGCCAGCCTGCAAATTGCCATCAGTCCCTCACGAAGGCTGGACAGGCACACCAGGAGGTGGACATCTCCCGAGGGTCCCAGACTGTGAGAGGGCACGGGCTGGGCTGAGGGACCACCCCCCCCCCAGAGTACACAAATTATTGTGCACCAGGCTCCTAGTCTATTATATAAAAAGCCTGTGGTCATCAGGCCATCACATAGTATCAAACAATCAGCAGGAAGCTGCATGCGTGGGGTGGGCAGAGCCCTGTGCATAGCAAGGCTTGTGTAGATGGGCGGGGGCTTGACTCTGGAGGACTTGACCAGAGGCACAGGTGAGTTTCTAGGTCCCACCCAGGTGGTGGGCGAGTTTTGGGTCCCGCCTCCTGCTGCAGGACTCTGGGTCTTGGGTCTCATGTGATTTTGCATGATGGGTCCCTAGTTTGTGTGTGTGTATTTTAGAACATTTACTACTCACATATCCAAAGTATAATCTACCCTAATGAGCATAACAAACTGAATAAGTAAATTTTGATATTTTCACACTATAGACCACAGCAATGAGAACATACTGATAAATCTGACAAGCGGAAAGAGGCAAATATCAAAGAATACACACTGCATTATTTCATTTATGTAAAGTGCAAGAATAGGAAAAACTAATCTGTAATGTTAGAACTAGGGACAAGAATTACTTTTGGTGGGGGGAGGAGCTTGTTAATGGATGGAGTATAAGGGTACGTCTGAGGTGTTCGTAGTATGTCCATGTTTTGTTGTTATTATTTGGGTATATGCAGTTTGCAAAAATATATTAGGGAGTTCATTTAAGAATCCTGTGCATTACTGAACATAATTTATATTATGATATTTTAAAAAACAAATAAAATAAAACCACTGGCTGACTGAAACCACCATTGTTGTATTTCATAACACGACATACTATTTTGAAATATTTTAGGAAAGACTAGGGTCATTCAACAAATATCCACAAACTGAAGTCTTGATAAGATATTCTGTTTTCCAGCTCTAGCCCTTAACTAGATTTGTGATCTTGATTTTACAGAGAGGAAGGGAGAGGTATAGAGAGTTAGAAACATCGATGAGAGAGAAACATTGATCAGCCACCTCCAGCACATCCCCCACTGGGGATGTGCCCGCAACCAAGGTACATGACCCTGACCGGAATCAAAACTGGGACCCTTGAGTCCACAGGCCGATCCTCTATCCACTAAGCCAAACCAGTCAGGGCTGTACATTTGTGATCTTTAACACTTGTTTTTTAATTCATTGACCCCCTGACTCCTCCCCTTAAGTTAATGATTTTTATAGTTACTGCTTTTGAAATTCTCATTTAACTTTAGAATTCTACATTCTTATTAACTTAGGTATTTATTTGAATTAAAATGAAGATAATCTTTCAACATTTGACTAAAAATAAGACAAGTTTTCCCACAGTAATAATAATCTATTTCTTACTTTACTGTCATTGAAATATTAAGTTTTATTCTAGAAATAAGGTTAATTGCAGGATAATCTTTTTTTGTTATTAATTCTGAAAAAATGATTATATGTCCTTCCAGATGAAAGTTATTCATGTAAAAATAATTGAGATGACAGTTTTTGTAAGTATCTTAAGTAAAGAATGTTCACTTACTAATAATATTAAAACTCAGCAAATATTTTTCCAATGTATATTTTTATATGATAAGAAATCTTGAAACTATAACTAAAATACATGAAAGAAAGACAAATATTAATTAAACATAGCTCAGAACCATTCCTAAGGCCAGGTAAAAAGAAAGGCACACTGGGAGTTATCAAGAATTATTAGTGTCACTGAAAGAGGACTAGTGGTGATTTGAAGTCAATTATTGACAGTTAAATCACCTGAAAATAAATGGTTGTTTTGAAGGGGCAGAGAATCAGAATATTTACAATCCATAAAACACAAAGGAAAATAAAGTGTAAACCATGCCAGTATGCAGGCAAATATCAGAGTCCTCATTTATACATATTGAGTGACTTCTGTATCTAACAAGAAATAGGAAATTATGACTCAGGTTGACTGACATCAAAAGTCAAAATCAAATGGCTTGATGGAGCATTTTGCTTTGTGTCATGCAGTGATATTTTACACAGAGACCTGCTTTAAAAATAATACCTATCTCAGAAAACAAGAAAAAGTAATAGGAAGAAAGATGAACTGAAGTCACCCATAAGCAGCAGTGGCCTGATACTGCTACACTGTCCAGAAATATTCATAGAATAAAATTTATGTTGGAACCATCCAGATTATTGTGTCTGAAGACAAGTGGAGGAGGAAGGGTGAAATATATTGAATAGCTTTCTTGTTCTAAATGCAAGCAGAGGTTAGTGTTTTACAATTTCTTTGAGTGGTCATGAAGTAACCTTTTCAAACTGTATGACAAACAACATCACAGTTGGGCAATAATGTTGCCATGTGAAAAATGCCAAAGCACTTAAACCTCAAAACCTATTTCTCATATTTTAAATCCTGATGTTTTCTTGCCTTCCAACTTAAGTTTACATTTTTTTCACGTTAAAGCAGTTTTTAAAAGGAGGGAATATAGGGATAAGTACTTATTATGGTTTAACAAACTGTACACACAGGCTGAAAAGATGGCGACCTGCAGGAAGGTAGGGAGGGAGAGAGTGTGAGAGAGCCAGGGAGCGATAGAGGAATGTGTGGACGTGTATGGTGTGTGTGTGTATGAGCTAGGGACAGTTAGATTCTGCAGGTCTTCTGAGGGGCTACCAAACAGAGCAGTCTTAGACGATGGAGTCCTGCTCCCAGCACGGACACTCTTGGGCGGCCAGCGCAGGCACGGAGACCACCATCTTGAGAAACAGGTGCTTGCTACTAGGATCCTGGCCTCAGCACCACTCAGTCTGGTCTCAGACGCAAACCAGGACCCTGAAAACACTGGAGACAGAGACCCGGGACCACAGCTATAGATCCACAGACACCAAGAATCCAGACATCCCGGTGGCAGATCTCTGTGAGTAGCAGAGTCCATCCCCTTCACTGTAGGCTTGTGGGCAGTGCCAAAGTAACTGATAGACCCACCCTTTCCTTGGGCAGCTGCACTACTACAGGAATTTGAGCTTGTGAACTTGGGAAATCTGAGAAACTATTCCCCTTCAGCATGGGGCTGTGGGAATTTGAGACTGGGAACTCAGGAACTCTGAGAAACTGTTCCCTGCCCCACAGGGAGGGAATCTGTGCCTAGACCTGTTCCCCACGGCATGGAGCTACTGGAATCTGTGTCTAGAAACATGCGAACACTGGGGTCCTGTTCCCAGTGGCACAGATCTGTACCTAGGAACATGCAAACACTGTAGGAATTTGTGCCTAGGACCTCTGAACTCTGGGAACTTGTTGCCCACAGCACGTGCTCCGGGACCCTGATTGTCCTGGCAGGAGGCAGCATTAAGCAGTAGTGACTCAACTCTGTTTCCTTTCACCTGCACCTGGGATCCCTGATTCCCACTGCATTCACACTAAGAGCCAGTAACCCCAATTCTTGGTGCATGTGCACACAGGGACCCTGATTCTCAATGTGAGAATGCACAAAGCAACAGAGACGCCAATACTGGATTCTTGGGGAACTCTGATTCCTGGCATATGCTAGAGGGCTCTGATTTTCAACATACTCCAGGGGGATCTCTGTTTCAGCTTGATGTAGGCAAGGTCCCTGATTCTTAGGGTGCACACAAGGCCACACAGAGCACTGGCAACACTGACTCTGAGCGAGCCTGGTTCCCACCAACCGATGACAACCAAACACCTTAGTGTAAGAGCTCTTCAGTGACACTAGGGTGGTGAGAAGCTCCCACTGCAAATAGCCCAGGAAACACAACTCAATGTTTGAACCTTCTAGAGACAGTCAGAATAGGAAGATGACACAATCCTCAGAGGAAATAAAATAAGGAGTCACCAAGAAAGGAAATTAGTGAAATTGAAGCATGCAACATGACAGAAAAAGATCTCAGAGAAATGGTTGTACAATTCATTCACCGGATAGATGAGAAAATCAACAACCTATGCAAGAATCAAGAAGAAATGAAAAGGGATATAGCTACAATCAAAAACACCATGGAAGGTTTCAACAGTAGATTAGAAGGAGCAGAGGACCAAATTAGTGAGTTAGAAAATAAGGTAGAGAAACAAGCTCAATCTGAACAGCAACTAGAGAAAAAAATTAAAAAGCAGGAGGAGAGCCTAAGGGAATTTTGGGACACCATGAAATGAAGTAACATATGCATAATAGGGCTGCAAGAAAGACAAGAAGATCAGCAAGAATTAGAAAATCTATTTGAGGAAATAATGACAGAAAACTTCCCAGATATGGGGAGGAAAAAAGTTACACTAGTACAGAGAGTTCTAAGGAATATGAACCCCAAAAGACCCACACCAAAACATATCATAATAACACTGGCAAATGTACAAGACAAAGAGAGAATCTTAAAGGTTGCAAGAGAGAGACAGAGAGTTACATACAAAGAATTGCCCATCATATTATCAAATGATTTATCAACAGAAACACATCAAGCTAGAAGGGAATGGAAGGAGGTATACAAAGCATTACAAAGCAAAGGACTGAATCCAAGAATATTCTACCAAGCAAGACTATCAATCAAAATTGAAGGGGAAATCAGGATCTTCACAGACAAAATAAGGCTAAAGGAGTTTATCACTACCAAGCCAGCAATGCAAGAAATGCTAAAGGGAATGCTATAAAAAGAAGAAATAAAAAGGAAAGAAAGAACACAGGCACAAAAATAGAAATGACTTCAAACAAGTACCTTTCAATAATAACTTTAAATGTAAATGGACTAAATGCTCCAATCAAAAGACATTGAGTGGCTGAATGGATAAAAGGACATGACCCATATATATGCTGTCTGCAAGAGACCCACCTCAGAATGAGGGATTCACACAGACTGAAAGTGAAGGGATGGAAAAAATATCTTTCAGGCAAATGGAAAGGAAAAAAAGCTGGTGTAGCCATTCTTATATCTGATAAAATAGACCTCAAATTTAAAGCCATAGGAAGAGATAAGGAAGGCCACTTCATAATACTAAAGGGATCAATACAACAAGAGGATATAACACTAATAAACATATATGCACCTAATGCAGGAGCACCCAAATACATAAAAAAAACTCCTGGAAGATACCAAGGGAGAGATTGACAACAATAGAATCATAGTAGGAGACTTAAACACACCACTGACATTAATGGATAAATCCTCTAGACAAAAAATCAGCAAAGAAACAACAATCCTAAATGACTCACTAGATCAGTTGGATTTAATTGATGTCTTCAGAACATTTCATCCCAAAGCCAAAGAATATACATTCGTCTCAAGTGCACATGGGACATTTTTAAAAATAGACCACATATTGGGCCACAAGCAAAGTCTCCCCAAATTCAAGAAGATTGAAATCATACCAAGCATCTTCTCAGATCACAATGGCATAAAACTGGAAATCAACTACAACAAAAACAATCCAAAAAACTCAAACACTTGGAAGCTGAATAGCATGCTACTAAATAATGATTGGGTTACCAATGAGATCAAAGAAGAAATTAAAAACATCCTAGAAACTAATGACAATGAAAGCACAACAATCCAAAATCTATGGGACACAAAGAAAGCAGTCCTGAGAGGGAAGTTTATAGCTCTACAGGCCTACCTCAAAAAGCAAGAAAAAACGATAGTAAATCATCTAACCCTACAACTCAAAGAATTGGAAAGAAAGGAACAAGAAAAGGCCAGAGTGATCAGAAGGAAGGAGATAATAAAGATTAGAGCAGAAATAAATGACATAGAGACCAAAAAACAACAACAACAAAAAAAAACTAAAGATCAATTAAACCAAGAGCTGGTTCTTTGGAAAGGATAAACAAGATTGATGAACCTCTAGCCAGGCTCACCAAAAAGCAAAGAGAGACAACACAAATAAACAAAATCAGAAATGAAAGAGGAGAAATAACAACAGACCCCACAGAAATTCAAAGAATTATTAAAAAATACTATGAACAACTCTACTCCAATAAACTAGACAACCTGGAGGAAATGGATATATTCCTAGAAAAAAACAATCTTCCAAATCTCAATCAGGAAGACTCTGTAAATCTCAATAGGCCAATCACAATGGAAGAAATTAAAGCAGTCATCAAAAAGCTCCCACCAAACAAAAGCCCAGGGCAAGACTGCTTCACAGGGGAGTTTTACCAAACATTCAAGGAAGAACTAAATCCTATTCTGCCTAGACTATTCCAAAAAATCCAAGCTCATTCTACGAAGCCAAAATTGCCCTAATACCAAAACCAGATAAAGACAACACAATAAAAGAGAACTATAGGCCAATATCTCTCATGAACATAGATGCCAAAATCTTCAACAAAATCCTAGCAAATCAGATCCAGCAGTACATCAGAAAGATCATACACCATGACCAAGTAGTATTTAACCCAGGAATGCAAGGATGGTACAATATCTGCAAATCAGTAAATGTAATACATCACATAAACAAATTGAGAGATTAAAAACCACATAGTCATATCAATTGATGCAGAGAAAGCATTTGACAAAGTTCAACACCGTTTCTTGATAAAAACTCTCAGCAAGATTGGAATAGGAGCATCATTCCTCAACATAATAAAAGCCATATGTGACAAACCCACAGCCAACATCATACTCCATGGTCATAAACTAAAATCATTTCCCCTAAGAACAGGAACAAGACAGGGATGCCCCTTTTCACCACTCCTGTTCAACATAGTACTGGAAGTACTAGCCATTGCAATCAGACAAGAAGAAGAAATAAAAGGCATCCAAATTGGAAAATAAGAAGCAAAACTGTCCATATTTGCAGATGACATGATACTGTACATAGAAAACCCTAAAGACTCCATCAAAAAATTATTAGACTTAATAAACCAATTTGGCAATGTAGCAGAATACAAAATTAATGCCAAGAAATCTATGGCATTTCTTTACACTAATAATGAACTTACAGAATGAGAGACTAAAAAATCAATCCCATTTACCATCACAACAAAAAAATTAAGACATCTAGGAATAAACTTAACCAAGGAGGTAAAAGACTTATATGCGAAAAACTACAGGACACTGAAAAAAGAAATAGAGGAAGACATAAACAGAAGAAAGAACATACTGTGTTCATGGATTGGTAGGATCAATATCATCAAAATGTCCAAACTACTCAAAGCAATCTATAGATTCAATGCATTCCCCATTAAAATACCAACAGCATATTTCACAAACCTAGAACGAACTCTCCAAAAATTCATCTGGAATAAAAAAGACCCGAATAGCTGCAGCAATCCTGAGAAAGAACAAAGTAGGTGGGATCTCCATACCAGATATCAAGCTATATTACAAAGCCACTGTTCTCAAAAGTGCCTGGTACTGGCACAAGAACAGACATATAGATCAATGGAATAGAACAGAGAACCCAGACATTGACTCAAACCACTATGCTAAATTAATATTTGACAAAGGAGGCAAGAACATACAATGTAGTCAAGACAGTCTCTTTAATAAATGGGGTTGGGAAAATTAGACAGATATATGCAAAAAAATAAAACTAGACCACCAACTTATACCATACACAAAAATAAACTCAAAATGGATAAAGGACTTAAATGTAAGATGGGAAACCATAAAAATACTAGAGGAATTTAAAGGCAACAAAATCTCAGACATATTTTTTAACCAATACAGCTCCTAGGGCATTGGAAACTAAAGAGAAGATAAACAAGTGGGACTACATCAAAATAAAAAGCTTCTTCACAGCAAAAGAAACCATCAACAAAACAAGGAAGCCCACTGCATGGGAGAACATATTTGCCAATGTTATCACCGATAACGGTTTAATCTCCAACATTTATAGGGAACTCATACAACTTAACAAAAACAAGATAAACAATCCAATCAAAAAATGGTCAAAGGACCTAAATAGACACTTCAAAAGATGACATTCAGAAAGCCAAGAAACATGAAAATATGCTCAAAGTCACTAATCATCTGAGAGATGCAAATCAAAACAACAATGAGGTATCATCTCACATCTGTCAGAATGGCTCTCATCAACAAATCACCAAACAACAAGTGCTGGAGAGGATGCGGAGAAAAAGGAACACTCGTGCACTGCTGGTGGGAATGCAGACCGGTTCAGCCACTATGGAAAACAGTATGGAGTTTCCTCAAAAAATTAAAAATGGATCTCCCATTTGACCTTGTGATCCCACTTCTGGGAATATATCCCAAGAAACCAGAAATACCAATCAGAAAGGATATATGCATCCCTATGTTCATAGCAGCACAATTTACCATAGCTAAGATTTGGAAGCAGCCTAAGTGCCCATCAGCAGAAGAATGGATTAGAAAGCTGTGGTATATCTACACAATGGAATACTATGCTTCTGTAAAAAAAGAAGGAATTCTTACCATTTGCAGCAGCATGGATGGATCTGGAGAGCATCGTGCTTAGTGAAATAAGCCAGTCAATGAAGGAAAAATACCATATGATCTCACTTATTTATAGATAATAAAGACCATTATAAATTGATGAACATGAACAGATACAGAGGCAGAACAGCATCGAACAAACTCAAAATACAGCTGGAAGGCTGCGGAGGATTGAGGGAGAGTTAAGAGATCAACTGCAGGACTTGTATGCATGCATATAAGCATAATCAATGGACACAAGACATTGGGGGATAGAGGAGGTGGGGGGAAGGTCAAGGGAAAAAAATGGAGACCTATTTAACACTCTTTGTAATACTTTAAGCAATTAAGAAAAATAAATTTAAAAAAAGGTAAGGAAAAAATCTGTACACACTATTAAGACATTTAAGATGAGGAGAAGGATTTACAGTCTGACAGATGTGCATATTTTAAAAATCTTTATTTAATTTTATTCATACCATTTGTCATTGGAAAGATCATTTAAACTTTCTTTTTTAAAAACTTATCTTTGTCGTTGAAAGTATTACAGATGTCCCCTTGGTTTGTTTTTCTCACTGACCCCTTCCACTCTATACCGGCCCCTCCCAGGCCTTCACCACATTGTTGTCTGTGTCCATGGCTATGCATATATGCATATAACTTCTCCAGTTAGTCATTCCCCACTCCCACCTTCCCTCTGAAATCCGTCAATCTGTCCCAAGCCTCTGTTTCTTAATTTTATCACTATGCATTAACTAAATGGTACTAATAACCATCATAGAAATTATATGAAGAATAAGTATTGAATCGTATAAAAGTCAGTGGAAAAATATTTTGTTTGAATAACAGTCATAATACTAGGGAATTGTTTTAACGAGTTCAACTCAGACTAAAATTCATACTTTACATTCACTTGTGACATATTAAGACAGTAAACTTATTCAATGGTTCTTTTAAAGATCAGTACATGAATAAATATATTCTGTTAGTTATTGTTATTTTCTCTTATGATTTGTAGCCAAGGTTATTAAAAATAGCCTTTACTATATAATGAGGAAAAAATTCAGTCATACTCCATTCATTATTCCAGCATTAGCCTTTCTACATACATACCAGTGAGCCATGTGCAGATTCTATTGTGCTAAGGAGGCTGTACAGGATCCAAATGTCCACTGGCCCATGCCCTGAGTGTATTATAATGCTGCCATGAATGGTAGTCTATAGCAGTGATTAACTATTTAATGCTGCAAGGTATTACATTACTTTTGGTTCAAAAGCAATCGATTAGAATTTAGAAAAGCATGGCAACAGTTTTAAGAGAAAATTAAAATGGACACTTTCCCCTACATATGAGTTCTGTATCCCTTCATTTATTGTTAACAAACATTTGCTAAGCCCTTTCAAAGTGCCCAGCCCCTATCTTTCTGGTGCGTAGAGTCACTAGCAAATATGTTAGACAAATATTCTTCTGTTTCAGTTTTACACCCTAAAAAGAAGACATAAATAAATAAAATGAAATTATATACTACATTGACTGTTGACAGATGTTGTATTTTTTTTAAAGGTAGAAAAGATAAAGGGAACAGGAAGCACAAGATGTTCCAGGGTAGAGGGGAAAGTTTCAGTTTTAAACAAGGTAGTCAAGGCAGTTTAGTGGCAATGTATCTCTGAGCAGACTTCACGTAGGCAAAGGAGTTAGCAATGCAGGTGCCTGAGAAGGAAATGATCTATAGGAGTAAATTGCCCATACAAAAACCCTAAAATGTGAGCATGGCTGCTGCCTGTGTTCAAGGTGAATCAGCCAGTGCAGCTGAGGAGAGGGACAGAAGGCACAAGATGAAGTGTTTGGGGGCTTGTCTATGAAGAAACCAGTAAAATATTGTGATAGTTAACCTGCTGATTGCCCCTAACCACTCCCCTGCTAGCCTGATCAAGGCCTAACTGCTCCCGTGCTGGCCTGATTGCCCCTAACTGCCTTCCCCCTGCCAGGATGGTTCCCCGCAACTGCCCTCCCCTGCAGGCCTGCATCCCCCCAAACTGTCCTCCCCTGCAGGCCTGGGTCTCCCCCAACTGTCCTCCCCTATAGGCCTAGGTCCCTCCCAACTACCCTTCCTTGCTGGCCATCTTTGACCACATGAGGGCAGCCATCTTGTGATTGTCAATTTGCATATTACTCCTTTATTAGATAGGATTCCTTGTCTGATAAGTGCAACATCTGTATCACAGCTGAGTTGTATACTGATACTTACTTGTCTTTTCAAACTTTGTTTTTTCTTACCCCTTCATTTTTTTTGTTAAAAGGTAAATGGGTGTTAGGTACTGGGACTTAATGTGAGGTATTTTGTTAATCTGTTTAGGAAATGGACTGTGTTAAATATTTTATGTAACTATAGATGCTGAGGCTAGAAATTATTCTGTGTCCCTTTTCTTCTTTCCCATTACCTTGGGACTTTACTAGAACTCCCCTTTAGAGAGAGTCTAAGTTATGCAGCACTTTCAGCTCTAATCCGCTCTTTTACCTGATCCCTTCCAATGTGCTGATGAAGTGTGAGGGAGGAGAATCATTCTATAATCTAATGATTACATCTTAGTCTCTTAGTGAGACTGTGAGAACTGTTTATTAGCTCCCCAACTCCAGAAGAAGGTGAATTATGCAAAACTTAGAAATTAATAAAATAAATTATTTTTTGACCTTAATGTTTTTATAAAAAACTTAGGTACATTTATGCAGGCCACAATTTAATTTGTAGGTTACTCTGTTAGACATGCAAATAGCCACAATGATTGTGGTCTTTGAGTCCATTAGTCAATAACCAATTTTGTATCTAAGCCAGTTTGTTTTTCTTAACATTATTTTATTAAGTTGCCTATAAATATTTAGCTTTTAAATACCCTTTAAATCACTTTAACACATTCTTGATTTTCTTATTATTTAATGAGTTAATTAAAATCTTTGAAAAGGGTTTATATTTTTTTGATTTTTTAGTTTTTAAAAATTATACTTTCATAACTTAAAGAAATACTATGGAGGTAATATATCAGTCATATTTTCTTTTTTTTCTTTATTCTTTTATTTTTTATTTTTATCTTCACATTTTTTAAAAATTACATAAAGCTTTACAAAGATTAGTACATATATCTCTTTTTCTTCCTGCCCTTTCCCCCACCTCCCCTACCCCCCAGTGTTTTGTGTCAATTGGTTATGCTTAAATGCATACACAAAAGTCCCTTGGCTGATCTGTTACCCCCCCCCAACCCTTCCTGTCCTTGTTGCTGTAATTTGACAGTCTGTTTGATGCTGCTCTGCCTCTGTATCTATTTTTGTTCACCAGTTTATAATGGTTATTATTATCCATAGATGAGTGAGGACATGTGGTATTTTTCTTTCATGGACTGGCTTATTTCACTTAGCATTATGTTCTCCAGCTCCATCCATGCCGCTGGAAATGATAAGAATTCCTTCCTTTTTACAGCAGCATAGTATTCCATTGTGTAGATGTACCACAGTTTTCTAATCCATTCATCTGTTGAAGGGCACTCAGGCTGTTTCCAAATCTTAGCTATGGTAAATTGTGCTGCTATGAACATAGGGATGCATATGTCCTTTCTGATTGGTGTTTCTGGTTTCTTAGGATATATTCCCAGAAGTGGGATCACAGGGTCAAATGGGAGATCCATTTTTAATTTTTTGAGGAAACTCCATACTGTTCTCCACAGTGGCTGCACCAGTCTACATTCCCACCAGCAGTGCACGAGTGTCCCTTTTCATATTTTCTGACAAAAGTACAAATGAAACATATATGGAAATACAAAAATAATGCATTTCTCTAAATAACTTTTATGTTAAATAGGAGATTCAATGCTGTTTTAAGTATTCTGAAAATAAAATAATGGCATCATTACACATAATAAGACATGTAACACAGTTGTTATAGAAAGCTACATATATTGAAGGCTCATAAAAGAAATCAATTTAAAGAAACTAAAAAGTCAGTTTAGGCACTTCAAAAATTATCTAAACTAATAAAAGCGAAATATTAAAATTAACCGTTTCTCCGAGACAGGGTAAGCCACGCCCACCAGCCAA
>PVJC01030767.1:6785-21053 GCA_004026665.1 Murina feae
TTTCATGCATCTATATAAGCATAACCAATGGACACAAGACACTGGGGGGTAGGGGAGGCTGGGGGATGGTCAAGGGTGGGGGAAAGGAGACATAAAGGAGACAAATGTACTACTCTTTGTAATATTTTAAGCAATAAAACAAAATTACAAAATAGTAATGTATATATATTAACTGATAGTTAATATGTATATTAACTAAACTGTCAGGGTTATAAACAGAAATAAAGAAAAAATATAACTTTGGAATGTCTTCATAGTGGCTCTACATCTAACATTTTTTCATAGTAAACTGAGAGAAATATTGAAAAGAGATTAAGTAAACTAGACTCATTTTATTATAGGGGAAGATATATGGATTTCCCAAGAACTGTGTCTAAGCTATTAAAGAACTTGCAATCAGCTAATTACACAGTGGCTTCTGCAGGGTCAAAAAAGGGGAAGGAGATTAGCAAAGAAATAAGTATCCTGTATAATTCTATATAATAAAAGCATAATATGCAAGTTGTCCTCTTGGGTGGTAGTTCAAACGGGATTTTGACCTTTCACTATGACCATGAGGGGGCGATGTGGAACATGGTGGGTATTGGCGGTGCAGCACTGGCAGTGGGCAGCAGTGGAGGCACTGCTGGCCCCGATGGGTCCCAAGGAGAGTGGGAGTGTGGGAGATGATGGAATGGGTGAGCCAGTGGAGCCAGGCGGAGGCATGTGTGAGTAGGGGCCCGATTGTCCCTCCAATCGCTCTGCAGACAGCGGCCAGCAGTGGTGGTGGGAGGCAGGGCCACCGCTTGGCTCCCAGGCACTGAGGGAGCTGGGTGGGGGCCTGCTTCAGTCAATCACTCCACAGGCGCGATGGTGAGCAGGTGAGGGATGGCACCAGGCCAAGGCGGAGTGCCAGGTGGGGCTGCAGGGCTGCGAGGCTAAGGGCATGAGCTAGGGCACAATTCCCACAGGCTACCCCAAGGGACCCCACCCATGCATGAATGTGTGCACCAGGCCTCTAGTTTTTATATGTATGGGAAGAGCACAAAACTCTTTAAATTCAGCTTCCTTCCCCCCACCACCACCTCCTATAACAATGGTGACCACAACTAGAACTTGTCAATTACTAGCTAATTATAAATTAACTACAATGGTGACTATGTAACAGGATCCTGTTATAATACAAATTTAATTAGCATATATAAGTCAACTAAAATTAATAGACTTAATCTTTTAAAGAAATTGGAAGATATACAAATAAATGAAAAGGAAAGCTAAAAGAACATTATCAAAGAAGATAACAGTGAATCAAAAATTTAGCATTTGAAAAAGGGCCTTTATTTGTTCATTTTATTTCTTCAATAAAGTATAGTAATTCACAAATTCAATTATAAAATGTGTTATTATTGGCCTATGTTATCCCTGAAATATTTTGTTGTTATAGTTAATATTTTAAAGTGTTAATCAATATGTCAAAAATATACCAAATATAACTGAGTAATAAAGCCTAATTTTTAAAAATAATATTTATTAAATTTTTAGTAAAGACATAAACATATTTTCTGGATATTTAGAAAATATAAACAAAAATGTTTTAATATCATTTAAACACTAAATGACACAAGAAAAGCAAAGGGAAAATAACAATAAAGATTTAATTTGAAAGTTATCTATAAAATATACCAATATTATTTAAATTTATAACAAATTTGCTTTTATTAGCTGTGTGTTCTTAGAAATCAGTAATCATATTAAAATTTTTATTTGGAAGATATTTATTTATAAATCAAAAAGTTAACCTGTTAAAAACTAAATAGTATACTTTTGGTTATTTTAGGACTTAATGGTTTTGATCTGCACTGCAAGATTTGCAGACTTAATATTTTAAAATAATATGTTACTAATGCTTTTTAATGGTTATTTTAAATGTCTCCATAAAATGGAAGTGAATTAGTATTTTTAATGCAAAAATACATTAGGATTGCCTGAAATTAAAATATGTTTAAATGTTTCAACTGTCAACATAAATGTTCAAACCTGTAAGAACTTTTATGAGTTTATTTGAGCCAAATTTATGACAATTACTGGGAAGCAAAATCTCAAAGAATTGATAAAATGCTCCGGAGAATGACAGTTTTGGGTCTTACTTTATGCATCAGAATCCAAGGAGGAGGCTTAAAGGAGGGTTCCATGACATGCAATAGAAGTACGTGAAGGAGATGTGAGAAACAAAGGGTCGGACGTCTCTGGGATTGATAAAATGCAAAACGGACAGACACATACTTCTCTTACATTGGAGGGCACAGTACAGTTACCAACATTTTCAGCACATGGAGATGGTGTGCAGGAAACAAAATAGCAGTGAGGATGCTGTGGTCTCTTGCTATGGTGGGAGATTGTGCCCTGAGGGGTCTGGAATAAAAGGACATCACTCTGTCATTCCAAGGGGTGTTATGGTAGATGCAAGAAGACAACAGATGAGCTCAGTTAAGGTGAAGATTAACCATTGTCAAGGAAGATACTGGCCTAGGACAAGACTTTCTATCATTACTTACCTTTAGTAAGGAAGTTTTAATTTCAGAGCATCTTATGTGGTTACTTCAGGTCCCTGGGTTGGTACCCATATGCAGGCCTCCCCAGAGCTTGTCAGGTTTAGTATGTGGCCTCTTTTTCCTCTACATACCAATCTTAATTTTTATTGCTAATTTTGTTCCAATATATTAAACTGTATAATATTCCTATATTTTTCTAAGATTTATTTTTAATATGTTTTAAAAACATATTTTAAAGTAAGTTGAGTAGAAACTGAATGTTACTGTCTTACTGCTTATGTGCTGAATTATAATTCCTAAAAATTCATATGCTCCACTCATAACCCATAAATCCTCAGAAAGTAACCTTATTTGGAGATAGGATCTTTAAAGAGATAATTAAATCAACATGAGATTAAGAGGGTAGAACCTAATCCAATATCACTGATGTATTTTAAGAAGAGAAAATTTGGACACAAATGTGAATAGGAGAAAGATGATGTGAAACACAGAAAGAAGACAGCCATTTACAAGCCATGGAGAAAGGCTTAAAACAGTTTCTTTCTTTACAGCTTGCAGAAGGAACCAATCCCAACACCTTGCCCAAGGACTTCCATCCTCCATAACTGTGAGAAAATAAACCTCTCATGTTAAAGTCACAGGCTCTGTGGTGCCTTATATGAAATTTCTAGCAAATTAATATACCTAGAATTTGTAGCACCAATTATAATTGAGGGCAGTAGTAGCTAGCAATTTATATGCATACATTTGAATACTTTATGAAGAAATTAATCTCTTCTATAGGTTGCTTGTTACAGATGTCATGTGATGCACGACCACCTTATCATTTCACAAATAGCACAAATAGAACTAATCATAGCTTTTGAATGTGATATATATAAATGCATGTTATTGTTAATAATATTACAGAACTGAAATAAAGAGTTCCACTTCCAGCAAGATAGCATGAGGACTCTAAGGACACCCACTTCAGTGAAATTGGTGAAAATTACTTAAAACAAACAACCCAAAAACAAAAGAACAACAACAAAAAACCCTATAATGATTTAAACTCTGTAAATAGCCCTCAGAGCATACAACATTTATTTCAGAAAATCCACAAAAACTTTTAAGTAGTATAAAGGTTTGTATGATTTTATCCAAGAACTCTCCCTTCATCCTTCCAGCTCTGTGAGATAGAAACTCCAGCCAAGCTTGTACAGAAAAGAACAAAGGGTGTCCCTTCCGCCCAGATCTGTTAGAGGACAATCATCCTAAAATGGGCAGGACATCAGCTACCTGGTTGCTAAGGCTAGGTTCTGTGCCAATGTGGCTGAAGGTGTGAAACTCCCCTCCTCTGTTCATTCCTCGTTGGTCGGATGGAACCTCCACTTTGGAAACAATACTGTTGAGAATGGTCCTTGCCCTGGATTGTGGGTTTAAGGTGATGCACCAACAAGGCAAGGCAAGGAGATTTGAGGCTGTTGCCCGACCCATCAACAGGCACTCTCATCAAGGGCACCACAGCCTTCATTGTTAGCACCAGGATAACTCAGAAATTTTGACCTAGGGATTAAAGCAGATTATAGCAGAAAGGACTTTCCTTGCCCAAAGAAGGTGGACTTAATTTACAACAGTTCATGGACAAGAGCAAGAATAAGATGCTTTTAAAAAGGATAAAAGTTCTGGTGAGAGGCAAGTGAGTGGTAATTGATAGACACATTGGGAGATGTAGGCCTACTATTTTGTGGAGAGAAAAAAAAAAGGGAAAAGACAGCAAGAAGAACCTTTCTGGGGTCAAGGAAAACTTGAAACACTGACCTCAAGAACTATGCTGTCAAAACTGAATCAATTTACTCCTTAAAGCACTGAAGAAGACAATAGAGCAATCAGCCAGCATTTAGTGGACTTTCACCATGAAGTTTAGTGGGGAAAGAGCCCTGACACAGAACAAACCCCATGGGGTGAGGAAGGGGGAAGATCAGAACACAAGATTACTTCTACATGTGGATGAAAAAGGGGCCACATATTAAACTGACAAGCTCAGGGGAGGCACGCATAGTGTGGCTCACAAACTCAGAGACCTAAAGTAACCACAAAGGATGGTGTGAAAGTAAAACTTCCTAAGTAAAAGTGAGCCATTGTGGGTAGTATGTCCCAGGCTGGTATCTTTCTTGACGAAGGTCAATCTTTACCACCTCCCTCAACCACATCAACATTACAACTAAAATACAGAACAGCCATTATTCAGAACAATCTGAAATCTGGCTAGATGGAAGTCCTGCAACTAGAGAAATAAAGAAGAAACCACATTGAGACGAGCAGAGGTGCAGAATATGATGGTACATAATTGAGCCTGTCTATTGTCTTTTCGCATCTACAGTAACATACCTTTGGAATGTCAGGGTAATTTTCCTTTTTCCAGACTCAGGGGACAACCTCCCCCCAGAGCTGGAGACCACAGAGCCCTTAGTTGTGTTAATCCTTGACTGTTTACTATCCTTGACCACCTGTGTAAAAGAAGAATGTGTTTATCTCTTTTACCTTTTATCCAACCTCAGAGAATTCCCAGCTTTGTCCCTCCCCCCCCCCCCCCCCCCAGCCTCCTTGACCAATGGATTTCATGTAACCCTTTAGGCCTCCTCCTTGGATTGTAATATACAAAATAAGGTGCAAAATGGCCATTCTCTGGAGTATTTTCTCAATCCTTGAAATTTTGCTTCCTGGAAATTGTCAGTTTGGCTCAAATAAATTCATAAAAATTCTTACAGGCTTAGATGTTTATTACATTGACAAATGTATAGTTGGTTGGTTCACATTATTCATAGTAGTTATGTTCTATACCACTAAATTAGTGAATACTAAACAGTTTGCTCCTAGGAAGAATACAGGGGTAAATTTCTGCAGTTCCTCTTTGTTCACAATATTTTTGTCAATGGTTCTATTTGTAACCTTGCTATATGTATTTTCTGTTTGAAGACACCTTACTCTATATTGTTGATTTATTAACACTGAACTCTCAGCCAAACAGCACTACAACTATGATTCCTAAATAAGGCTTATCTAAACTACATATTTTCTCCCTAAGGCACATTGCAGTCTTTTCACTTACAAGCACTAGAGATGACTTCAGCACTGTGCTTGGGGCAATTTAGATAGCAAAATCACCAACAGAAAGGTCAATAATACAGCTCTAAATAGATCCTGTAAAAAACAGCTACTTATAAACTGTGAGTATAAACAGTGAAAGGAGAGCATCAATTTGTTTGACCTCAACTGAGAACATGTACATTGGGTGACTCAACATTTTCACTTCTCTTGTGCATAACATGAAAGACCACAAAAGCACAGTATTGATTTGAAGTTACAAATAAATCTTAATGAGACTATAAATTCACAAGTCAAGAATCTATAAACAAGGAGAATCAAAGATATTACCTAATTAACTAACTATCTAATCTAATAAAAGAGTAATATGCAAATTGACCCTCACTCTGTTACACCCACAACCCATGCCCACAAGCCACACCCACCAACCAATCAGGAGCAAGTATGCAAATTAACTAAACTAAAATGGTGGCTGCCGTGGAGCTGGAGTTTCCCCGGCAATGAAGGAAGCCAGGGTCCTGTGGGCCCTAAGCTCTACTCAAGGCTACAAAGTTTCAACTATAGAAGATAAACAAACCCTAGATACTTGCCAGGCTGGGACCTTGGGTTGCCAGAGTCAACCCAGGCTTCGAGCGGGGACCAAGGCAACAAATTTTCAATTATAGAAGTTAAATAAATCCCAGATTCCTGCTTCCAGCCAGGCATCCCAGTAGGGACCTGAACCCTGAAGGGGCTGTGGGCAGCCTGAAATGGCCCTCTGCCCCTCACCCAGGCTGGCCAGGGACACCAGCAGGTGGATATCTCCTGAGGGGTCCCAGACTATGAGAAGGCACAGGCCCAGCTGAGGGCCCCCCCCAAGTGCACAAATTTTTGCGCACTGGACCTCTAGTGGATATATATATATATATATATATATATATATATATATCCTCCATACAACCACAAAGAAGAGGCAATAGAAACTGCCTGTGAAAGCAAATAGAAACTGCATTTAAAAAGACAAAGACTTCTAAGCTGCCACTATAAATGTGTTCAAAGAACTAAAGGAAATCATAATTAAAAAGCAAAACAATATAGAATGATATTGTCAAGTACTAATGGGTTGTAATTGGGCTGAAAATGACTATATGTCTGGATTTAGTTTTCTTTTTGTTTAGTAAAAATAAGGTATAATTTGTGAAACAGATGAAAAAAAAAAAACTGTTGAATGACATATATTTATTCCATACTCTATATGAGCTAATTATATACCATACTAGAGGCCCAGTGCACAAAAATTTGTGCACTCTGAGGGGGGTTCCTTCAGCCTGGCCTGTGCCCTCTTGCAGTCTTGGACCCCTTGGGGGATGTCCACCTGCTGGCTTAGGCCCTCTCCCTGGGGGAGCAAGCATAAGCTGGCAGTCAGACATCCTTCTGGCTGACTGGGAGCCCTCCGAGGATGTCCACTTGCCAGCAGGGAGCAGGCCTAAGCTGCAGTCGGACATCCTTAGAGCTGCTGAGGAGACAGGAGAGGCTCCCACCACCACTGCTTTGCTGGTAGCCATCAGCCTGGCTTGTGGCTGAGCAGAGCTCCCCCTGTGGGAGCACACTGACCACCAGGGGGCATCTCCTGCATTTAGTGTCTGCCCCCTGGTGGTCAGTGTGTGTCATAGTGGCCAGTAATTCCCAGTGGTTCTGCTGTTAGGGTCAATTTGCATATTACCCTTTTATTATATAGGATGTAAACAGTGCTTTTTCATTATGCCCAAATATTTAAAATTAAATGATTCATAATGCTGTGAAGTGCATGGTTATGCATATGGACGGAAAGGGTCACATGCTAACCTGACAAGTTTAGGGAAGGCCTGAATGGCAGTCTTTCAAACTCTAAGACCTAAAGTAACTAAAAAGGATAGTCTGAAATTAAAACTTTAACTAAAAGCAGTTATGGTGGGTAGTCACCTCCTAGGTCCATATCTTTCCTGACAAGGTCAATCTTTACCTTAATAGAACTTACTGTCTTTTTGCATCTAAGATATGCAAAAATCATTGAAATGTCAGGGTAACTTGTAATTTACCCCTTTTCTGGATTCCTCAGGGCATAACCAAATGCCCTGGGTGCCAGGACAGATACCACAAATTCCTTCATTGTTATTGTTATTGTTATTGTTATCATGTTAATTGTTGATTGTTAACTATCCTGTACCCACCTAAGTAAAAGAAGTATGTGTCTATCATTTTATTCTTTATCCAATCCCAGAGGTTTCCCCTCTCTGCTTTCTCCTTCCTCTCTAATGTATCAGCAATGGATTTCATGTAACTCACCTGTGTCTCCTTCTTTCACTGCAATACATAAAAAACAGATGAAAACCCACATTCTCTGGAGCATTATCCTAATCCATTGAGATTCTGTTTCCCTGCAAATGTCGATAGTTTGGGTGAAATAAATGCACAGAAATTCCATATAAGCTTGAATGTTTTTATGTTAACATGAACATTAATATAGTACAAATAAAATACTGAAATGAACTCTATCTTAGTCCATTTGGACTGCCATAACAAAAACAAACAAACAAACAAACACAAAACTATAGCCTAGGTGGCTTAAGCAACTAAAATGTATTTCTCATAATTCTGTAAGCTGAAAATTCCAAGTTCAAGGTGCCATCAAATTCACTTCCTGGTGAGAACTTGCTTCCTGATTTGCAGATGGGCATTTTCCAGCTATAATTTCAGATATTGGAGGGGAAAAAATGACTTCTCTTGTATCTCTTACTATAAGTGCACTTATCCCATTCATGGAGGCTGCACCCTTGTGACCTAATTATCTCCTAAGGAGCCTACTTTTTAATACCATCACATTGGGGGTTAAGACTTTAACATATAAATTTAGGTAGAGGGGAGGAATACAAACATTTAATCCATAGCAGAGACTACCAAATAAACATTCTGTAGAATGAAGGAAAGGAAGTGTACAGCCTAGAAAATTGCGTTTTCTCTAAATCTTCATGATGTATATACATATTTACTTTGTTCCAAATACATTACTGAGCTTTAGAATTGATAATGAAAAAAGGAAAATATTTCTGCTCTCATAGAGATTTTAGTCTATAAGGAAGATAACCATAAATAAAGTATTATGAATGTAAACCATATTATGAATCCCACAGGAAATAAATAAGCTATAAGAAAAAAATAGAACAAAAGCAATAATCAAATAATTGAATTAAAAAATTAAAAACTGAAAGAGACATATATAGTCTTTAACCTATCCTATTAAGTACCAATAAAATTTTATCACACTCAAACACAAGTCAAGGCAATTCATCTACATTAACAATCACATACATATCTTAAATTTTATTAGGCACAACAAAACCAAGTAAAATATAACATAAATGAGACTCATTTTAATTTTTATTAAATGTATTGCTAAATATTCACAGATTTGAGAAAAAAAAATGTTTTGACCTAAAATTACAACTACCTTTAATCTTCATCTTGGATGTAAAATAATGTAAACATGTACCTAATACAGCATATATTAAAATGATTAACTCAGAATTGAAAAGTTGCAATAACATGTAGAGTGTTGTATAAAAGTGTTAAATTATAGTATTACACAGTCATTGATATGATAAATTCAAAGAGTTTTAAATGACTTGAGGAATAATAGCAAAATCTAACGGATATTAAAATCTTTCTACATTCCAGACACTGTTCCAACTACTTTACATGTACTACTTTAGTCAATCTTCATACTCAGCAGCTTTCTTTACTTTTGAGGAAACTGAGGCAGAAAGACATTAAATGAATTGGCCTTCTATGAATCTGTGCTTGAACAAAAGTTCAAACATAACTCCAGAGATTCACTGCTTACTACTTCTCATATCATGAAATTAAGAGTGAAAAAAATGCAGAACACAGTATTTTTGTATGATACTAAAGGCCCAGTGCACAAAATATATGCACAGCTGGGGTCCCTAGGCCAGGCCGGTGATCAGAGCCAATCAGGCTCCCTGCCTCTCTGCTTTCACCCCTCGTCGCTCATGCCTGCCACCACCCACTCCTGATTCCCCATCCCACCCTGGGACCCATCCCTGATCAGGTGATCAGGGCCTGCCAGCTCAGGGAAGGGGCAAACTGTCACTGTGGTGGGCAGGCGAAAGGCTGATCATAGCCTGCTGGCTGGGGAGAGGGACGAGGGAAGGGACCTCGAAAGTTAGCCACCAGCCCCGATCCCCCTGGGAAAGGGGCAGCATCCACTGCCACCTATCCCTGATTCCCCATCCCAGCCCGGGAGCCTGGCCCTGATCAGGCAATCAGAGCCTGCTGGCTTAGGGGAAGGACCAGGAGGTTGGCCTCCAGGCCCCATTGGTGATTATGGCCTGTGGGTTTGGAGCAGCTTCTGCATTGAGAATCTGCCCCCTGTTGTCCAGTGCATGTCAGAGTGACCAGTCACTCAGGTGGTTCTGATCATTCTCATCATTCCATCCTAATGGATGCTTAAGCTTTTATGTATATAGATTGAGAGAAGTTAGCTTGAAATGCAAGCAGATAGGGCAGAGATCTAGTGGAAAACAAAGGCAGGTGAAGCATAGGCAGGGGCAGACATGCCAGTTTGAGCAGCCTCACAACAGGAACCAACCAAGCAAAAGTAATAAAATGTTTCTGGACTCAGTGGAGGGCCTGCAACAATAAGGTGTACTGACACATTGAAACAAAGAAAGTTCAGCATAGGAACAGAGAAAAAACACATAGAAACAGGGAAAGTTCAAGTCCATTGCTGAGCAAGAACAATTGAGGTAAACAATCAGGTGATGATATGGATAGCTATAGAAGCAGGCTTGTGGCATATATATAGCCATGGGCTATAAGGCTTCACCAGGCAGCCCATTATTGGGTCCTCCTTCCCTTGTGGGGAGTCTGAATCTGCTTGTCATAAATTTTCCACATTTTTGTTTAAATCTTCTGGTCCACTTAGTGCCAGGGTTCTTATTCCAGCATTAAGAAGGGTTCAACAATCTGGAGAAGAGACTGTGTGTAACTTAAAGAGTCCAGAGACAAAATATCATTCTGAAAGGCACTTGGGGATCAGAGGAGCCTAGTTAATGAAACTAAGATCTCCTCGTCTCAGGACTCCATGCTTTTTATTAACACAAATTACCCTGATGCAAGGCAGAGATATACACTTCAAAGGGTAGGGTCTTGTATACACAGTCTATTGCCAGAATGGGGAGAATTAGCCTATGGTGGTTCAGGTGTTTGGCCAGTAGGAGGCAGTAACATGTAGATTAAGATGCCCTGAGCTGCCTGGCAGCAATCATCCCTTTTCAGGTTTGGGGAAATGCCTTCAGCCATTCCCAACAGGTGACAACATATGTGACTCAGCCCTTATTAAGTCCCCAAGTTCCAGTAATGAAACTTTTGAAATTATGACATGCTGGAATTGGCTTCTGGCAGCACAGCTCATTCTTCAGCATCATGAGACATGACCACGGGAGAAAAAAACCTCAGTTCAGCTTTCTGGTCAATATGATCTTCATATCATTTAAGTCAACCAAACTTTCTAAAAGCTTACAAAAAGTCAAGCACTATAATTATCAAAATTTAATTTTTTTATAACTAAATCTAGAGCCCTAGTGCACAAAATTCTTGCATGGGTAGGGTCCCTAGGCCCAGCCAACAATCAGGTCTGATCTGTGGGGCAACCAGCGAGGCTATCGAGGGGCCCTCACTGGCAACCACCTTGGCTGGCCTGGTGCTGCCTGCTCACCAGCCCTATCCCCTGCCATTACCACTGGTCTCCTTCATCTGCAGGGCAACCAGTGGGGCAATCAGGGGGCCTCTGTTGGCACCCACCTTGAAGGAGACTGGTGAGGTGATCAGGGGCTGGCGCTGGCCCACTCGCCAGTCAGCCCCACCTCCTGATCGCCCTATCACTGTTGCCGGTCGCTTCCCTCTATGGAAGGCAACTGGCAGGACAATCTGGGGGCAGTGTTGGCCCCCTCACCAGCCAATCCCTCCCCTCACCACCACCCACTCACCAGCTGGCCCTGGTCCTCTGCAGCCCTGGCCCTCTTGCATTGAGCATCTGCCACGTGGTGGTCATTCAGCCATTTGGTTGATTTGCATATTAGGGTTTTATTATACAGAATATATTGACTGAAAAAATACTTCATTTTCACTAAACAGAAAAGTATAATAAAATCATAAAAATTTGTATATCCTTTACAATGAGAAGTTATCATTTATTTTAATTATTATGTTTTGTGTATTTATTTCTTAAAAATAAATATTATAAATAAACTTTAAGTCTCTTCTCCCCAGTAAAATTTTAATTTCATCTTTCCACACACAGGGAGTAGGAATAAGGGGTGGGTGGAATGTCATAATTTAATGTAACACTTTATGATTCTTGTATTAATATTTTTTCTATATAAATATTTCTATAACAAAGAATTGTTTATAAAATGTTATAAAGCTACATTAAATTCTTCTGCAGCTTGATTTACCCACTTACTGGTTTTCTTGAGCGACAGCCAATTGATACATGCACAAGTAGTTTATTCATTTTTAACTGCTATGTACCTCACTTTTAAGTAAGCACAAATTATTATAAAGGCTGGCAGTCTGGGTTTGTACCCCTCCCCCATATACATTCTGATGTATATGCTTGCTAGCCTGTAATTAAGCGCAGACCCCCTTTCCACTTGTGCTTTCCACTTGTGTCCTAGCTAGCCTTGCAAAACCCATTTCTCTGAATACTTATCTTACAGGGGCCATAAAACCATACTCAGACCCACAAAGGGGTCTGACTGCTGGTGCTAGACAGGGTCTTGGTCTCTATCTTACGTCCTCCCCCCTCACAACCGACCCAGGGGATGAAAAGCCCATAAAAAGTTCAGAAACCTAGTTCACATTTGGGAGACAAAGAAACTAGAGGGATAAAAGGGAAAGCCCTGCCACATTCAGCACTCAGCTTTGGGTACCAATTGCCCTGAGCCAGCAGCGGTGCTTCCTATAATAAAAAGTGCATTTTCTGAATCTTCCAAGTGCCTGGTTGTCTGTCTTCCCTCCATTTGGAAATTTGCTATAACATAATTACTGGACCAAAATCTGTGTGCTTGCTGTTTTGAAAGCCCATTACTCAAAACATCAGAGTTTGGAATAAGAAAAGGTTTATTGATAAAGAATGCACCAACCTCCCTGACCGGTTTGGCTCGGTGGATAGAACCTCGGCCTGAAGACTTGAGGGTCTCGGGTTCGATTCCAGTCAAGGGCATGTACCTTGGTTGCAGGCACATCCCCAGTAGGGGGAGTGCAGGAGGCAGCTGATCGATGTTTCTCTCTCATCGATGTTTCTAACTCTCTAACCCTCTCCCTTCCTCTCTGTAAAAAAAATCAATAAAATATATTTAAAAAAAAAAAAAAGAATGCACCAACCAAGGATGGGAGGCTCAGGGGTGTCTTAAGTCCATTTGCTCCGTGAATCAGGCCAAGCATTTTTAAGGGGTAACACATATGCAGAAGTGCTGGTTGGGTGAGTTTTAATTGGAGGACTTGGCCAATTAAACACTGAAAGGGTTTTACTGTTCAAGTTCTGGTTACATCTTGGCCCTTTGGTTCTATGTGGGAGAGAGGGAAAGGGTAAGACTTTGGTTCTGGGTGTAGGTAGAGGCCAAAGTTTTCTCCTCTGCACATGCTTAGGTGGTATGACTTGTGGTTTTGGTCTGCTGTTCCTAAAAAATAACTCAGCACCTTGCCAAATAGGTTAGAAACCATTTTGAGCTGGTAATGAGGTTACAAAACTATATTGCATTCATTCTCCTGATGTTTTTTCTATTTTTTAACTATGCTAATTAATGCTGCAATAAATATATTTGAACACATGTTCTTGTACAATTAGGAATGTTTTTCTAGAATGAAAATCTAAAGTTTATATTGCAGGACTGGCAGGAACACAGTTGTTTTATTTGTTGTTGTTTTCAACATTAATAGATGTTGCTCATTTCTGGTTTCCAGTTTCACATGTAGGGAGCTTGGAAGTCATTGAAACAGGAATTTTAGGGGAACATAGGCAGGTTTAGGGAAATTTTAGAATTGGGGTCCATGGAAAAAACATAGGGCTACAGATTGGAAGAAAGTACATTTCGTAACACAAGGAAGCCAGGTGCAGTTACATTTTCATAAAACAAGGGAGCAGCAACAGATACATCTCCATAACAAAGGAAGCAGCAACAGGTATATTTCCATAAGACCAGAGAACTGGAAGTAGCCACACAAAAAAAAGGTGGATATTTACAAAGTAAAGAAAGAAGAAAGCCCAGAAGGAATTGTTGTGCATAAATATCCAATGCAATGCCCAGGTGTTGCAATCCCCAAGAACCACGAGGGAGTCCTTTCCGATGTAAAAACAAAAGAACCTTTACTGTACTCAAGTTGACTCGGGGCTCCGTCACAAGCCCGCCCACGCAGTGGCGGGGCTAGGAGGAAGACCCCGGCTTACAGGAGGACGGGGGCTTTTATTGGGCTGGGAGTTGGTGGGTGGGGTAGTGTGTGATTGGTCGAGGGAAGGGTCAGGGTTGGTTGTGCAAAGGGGGCGGGATGCAGTCAGACTTGGGTCATTTCCTCTGCATCCCTATTGGTCGGTTGGGAAAAGGGTGGTTGA